>CM053792.1:667059558-667244558 GCA_028749045.1 Cupressus sempervirens | reverse complement strand
GGAGGTGGCAATCAATAAGATGTAACTAGAGTATCTAGAGAAAGGTTGAAGTTATGATATTGTAATGAAGTATAAAGATTAGCTAAGCCATTGATGAAATAGTGTATTGATGACATACTCTAAGACACAAAGAATGGACACATTAAGACACATGATGTAAGGATTAACTAATTTCTAGTTAGTGCCAAACAATTTCTCAGTTGAAGTCGAGCAAGTTCAATTTTAGTGTGTGCTGAGCAGTCTTCAGGTGCTGAGCAGTCTTCAAGTGCTAAGTAGTCTTTAGGTGTCAAGCAAGAAATAGGTGCCAAGTGAAGATACAGGTGCCGAGCAAGATACAAGTACCAAGTAACACAGAAGAAGCCGAGCATTAGAAAATCAATAATGTCGAGTTGCTGCATTATTTTGAAAATCAAAGATTCACCAGATCTGAGCCGACATGGTAATTATCTAGAATTTTGTGAATCAGATAGAAGATAAGAATAATGAGCTGGTGGCACAAAACACTATGTAAAATATTTTTTGACAAATACAATTGGATTCTAGACGAAGATTCTAGATAAGAGCAAGATATGAGATAGATACATTGTATCCTACCTAATCTATTGAAACCCTAAAATTGGAGAAGGCAAATCAAAGAGGAAAGGTATCCCAAATTTCTATTTAAGGAGTCATAAGGTCACGAAGCAAAGTGGTGGTCAAGCATGAAAGCATGAATTGCTAAAGAAGGTGCTAAAGTGGAAGAGAGCACAGATACTCTGCTTCGATAGGTGACCATAGATATGATTGCATTGGTACGATGAGTAAGAAGACTCAAGGTGACAAAACTTGAGATGACAAGCTGATAGAGCTAAAGTGATTAAAGCCAAGTAAAGGATTGAACTGAAGTGTGATCTGTAATCTGCAAGATATGTTCTAAGTTGTATCAGATCAAAAGCCATTATTGTTTCTCTCTAGCAATTGTAATTATTAAAATAAATCTTATGGACATAGGTTGGTTTAATAGCCATGTTGTAAATCCTTTAACAGGGTGACATTCCAAGTGAATGTTCCAAAGTCCTTTAACTAGGCCCATTCCTAATAGTATGGTGAAATCCTCTAACAAGGTCACATTTAACAATGTGTTGTAGCCTTTAACAGGGTAGATCATCATAAGTAGTTGAAATCAATTGTGCAGTTATTTTGTGGGTATCATCCCCACTCTAATTTTACCTTCTTATTCCTGGAGGGTTTTTGGGTTATCAAATCCTTAGTATTATGGTGTGATGCATGTTTACTTTTCATGATTGTTTAATGTTCAATTGCATGCAGGATAGTTTCAGTTATGTGTCATTAAGGATTTTTAGAAAAAGTTGTATTAGACAACATTGGACCTTGAATAACTGATTCACCCCCCCTCTTAGTTATTCTAAAGAATTATAACAATTGGCATCAGAGCCTAGCTACTGACTTAGTTTAAAGAGACTAGAAGCAGAAAAGATCAAAATGCCTAAGAGAGAAGTTCCCAAGCTCAACAAAGATAAATGTATTGCATGGCAAAGCTTGATGAAGCTACATATTGGATCCATAGGAGATTATGCCCAAAATTTAATTATTACTAAACATGTTGATCCAACTGGTACTCTTACTACAAAAGATTTGAAAAAAAAAAACAAGAACATAATCAGACAATGTTGGAAATCACTTCTGCACTCAACTATGTTGAATTTAATGATATCGAAGGATGTGACACTTCATTCAAGATGTGTAAATCCCCATCAGACATTTATGGAGGAGATCAAAATGTCCAAAGAGAAAAAAGAGAAAGCCTCAAAGGAAAAATTGATGATATGAGAATGGAAGAAAGTGAGAATGCTTCTTAGTACGCCTCTAGAATAAAGAAGTGGTAAGTGCAATAAGATGTTTGAGTGGTCAATTAGATGATGATACTATTAATAGTAAGTTCTTAAGCTCCCTATCTATGCTATTAGAGTATTAGCTATATAAGAGCTAAGATGTGTGCCAGGAAAAAATCTAAGTTTTGAAGGTATAGTGGGTAGACTCACTGCATTTGAGTTATCTAACTTTGATAACTATAGACCTGAGAATGTTGAATCTACTTTCAAAGCCAAGCTATCACTAAAAAATGCTAAACAGGTGAAATCAAAGAAGGGAAGAAAGATGAAATATGTATCTAGTGATAGTAGCACTAATGAGGAAGATGTGGAACAATTAGAGGCATTACTAGCTAGAAGATTTCACAGAGGCAAAGAAAAATTCAAAGGTAAGCTTCCTATCATTTTTTTAATTGCAATGAAGTAGGACATATTGTTGCAAGGTGTACACAATAAAAGGAATACAAGGAAGGTAACAAGTACAAACATAGAAGAGAAGATGATAAGAGAGATTACAAAGACAAAGGCAAGAAGTGCTATATTGTTGAAGAGGATTCTGATGATAATGGTGATGAAGTTGTTTATGTGGAAATGAAGGACCAATCTGATGAAGAAGAGCCTATAGAACTGGTAACATGTATGAAAAAGAATGACAGATGGATCAAGGACAGTGGATGCTCACATCACATGACATGAGACAGAAGTAAGTTTGTTAACTTTACTCAGTATGATGGAAATAGTATTAGATTTGGTAATGATGCTCCATGTCAAATCAAAGGAAAAGGTTCCATTAAGCTTACAGAGAAAATTTCATGTGATAATGCATACTATGTTGAAGGACTAAACTATAATTTTCTAAGTGTCTCACAGTTAGGCAATGTAGGGTGCAAAGTAGAATTTGGAAATAAAACTGCAAAAATCTATAATACTAATGGTAAACTGATAGGAAAAGGAGATCAAACAAGAAGTAATCTATTTTATTTTGATATGGAAAATTCTTCTTGTCTTGTTGCAAAATTTGATGATGTGTAGTTATGGCATAAAAGGCTATGTCATGTCAACTTTGATAATCTAGTCAATATCAGTAAAATGAAGAAAGTTAAAGGTTTACCTAAACTAAAGAAGCCTAACAATATCATGTGCAAACAATGTCAATTAGGAAAGATAAACAAATCAAGTTTCAAGAGTAAAATCTATACATCTAAAGAAGTAGTTGAGTTAGTCCATACTGACTTATGTGGTCCAATAGAAGTACAAAGCTAAAAAGAGATAAATATATAATGTTATTTGTTGACGACTATTCTAGGATGATGAATGTTATGCTCTTAAAGAAAAAATTTGATGCTTTTCAAATGTTTAAGAGGTATGTGGCTAGAGTTGAAAAGGAAACAGGAAAGAGTTTGAAATGCCTGAGATCAGATAGAGGTGGTGAATTCACATCAAATGAATTTGAGATATTCTGCAATGACAAAGGAATCAAGAGACAAACATCAGCTCCTAGAACTCCCCCATAAAATGGAATTTCTGAGAGAAGAAATAGATCTATGATAGATTGTGCCAAAACATTAATGATGGAAAAGATTGTTGCTCTAAAATATTGGAGAGAAGCTGTAAGTGTGGCTATTCATACACTGAACCAAGTACAAGTCAAGAAAGGTACTAGTGCAACATCTTTTGAATTATGGTATGGTCACTCACCCAATGTAAAGAATTTCAAAGTATTTGGTTACAAATTATTTATCCTTAAAGATGCTAGAAATGGAAAATTTGATGCAAAAAGTGATGAAGGCATATTCCTTGGTTACTCCACTAGAAGTAAAACATATAAGTGTTTAAATACTAACACTGACAAAATTGTGGAAAGTGTAAATGTAAACTTTGATGAGCATGTAGATGTCCAAGTTGAAAAACCAAAGAGAATGGATGACTATAGAAATTTTGTGTATTCTTATGAAGGAATGCCTATTGACGAGGATGCTATCAATCAAATTGGAATTCAACAACAAGCTTCAGTTTCAACCAAGTCATAACCAGTGAATGCTAAGCTGCATTTAGGAGCTGAGTTGTAGAATGAAGAAAATGTACATTCTGATTTTGAAGTCAGTACACATGAAAGAGATGTAGAACTACCTGACAATGAAGTGCATAGTGACCCTAAATCTAAAAGATCAAACATGGAAACAAGGACAGAACCAAGATTATCCAAATATGTGAATAGACATCATCCTGCTAAACAAATAATTGGTGACAAAGATGCAAGACCAATGAAAAGGAATAGACTAAGAAATGAATCATGTCTGTTAAGCAAATTTGAACCTAAAATAGTGTATGATGCATTACAAGATGGTGACTAGTATAAAGCTATGGAAGAAGAGATTGATCAAATAAAGAAGAACAAAACTTGGAGTTTGGTTCCCAGACTAGTTGACAAGAATGTGATTAGCACTAAGTGGGTGTTCAGAAACAAGCTAGATGAGAGTGGTGAGATTACTAGAAACAAAGCCAGACTAGTATGTAAGGGTTATGCTCAAGAAGAAGGATTAGACTATGGGGAAACATTTGCCCCTATTGTGAGAATGGAAGGAGTAAGAACTTTACTTGCATATGCTGCATATAAAGGTTTTAAAGTCTATCAGATGGATGTAAAGTCTACTTTTCTGAATGGTATATTAAAAGAGGAATTCTATATTGAACAACCAAAGGGATTTTTTGATAAGAACAACAGGGATATGGTTTATAAACTACATAAAGCACTCTATGGTCTGAAACAAGCACCTAGAGCATGGTATGAGAGACTTCACAAGTATCTAGTGCAAATAGGATTTAAAAGAATTGGTGATAACAACATGTACATCAAATTAGAAGAAGGTAAGGATATTATTATATCTAAAATATTTGTGGATGACATAGTTTTTGGAGGAAAGGAAGTGCTTTGCAAAAGTTTTGCTGACAAAATGAAACATGAGTTTGAGATGTCTATGTTTGGAGAGATCAAATTTTTTGTTGGATTGCAAATACATCAACTAAAACATGGTATATTTATGACACAAAAAAAGTACATCAAAGAGATACTTAAAACATTTGGATTGGAAGATTCCAAACCAGTTAGCACATCAATGGCAACAAGACATAAGCTATCCAAAAATGATGTATCAGCTGAAGTTAATCAAAAAATGTACAGATCCATGATAGGAAAATAGCAATATGTTGTACATAGCAGACTAGACATAGCTCTAGTAGTTGGAATAGTGGCTAGATTCTCTACTAATCTTAAAGAAAATCATCTCATAGCAGTAAAAAGAATAATGAGGTATCTCAGAGGAACTGATGATTTTGGCCTATATTATAAAAAGGATGAAAAGTTTGAGCTCGATGCATACACAGATGCAAATTGGGGAGGCAACATTGATGAAAAAAAAAGCACAAGTGGAGGAGCATTATTTTTAGGTAAAAGACTAGTTACTTGGACTAGCAAGAAGCAAACATGCACATCTCAGTCCACTGCAGAATCAGAATATGTGACAGCAGTAGTCAATTGCACAAACATTTTGTGGCTCACACATCTATTGAAAGGAATGAAAGAAGAGGTAACCAAACCTATGATATTGTATTGTGACAATACAAGTGCTATAAACATATCCAAGAATCTAGTAATGCATGCAAAAACCAAGCATATTGTAATCAAGTATCACTATGTCAGAGAATTGGTAGAAGACAAACAAGTGAAGATGGAGTACATTCACACAAAGGAACAAACTACAAATATCTTCACCAAACCATTGTCCAAGGATTTTTATGAATATCTTAGAGGAAAGTTGGAAGTAATGCCCCTAACTCAAGCAATTTAAAGCAACAAAGAAGTTGCCCTACATCAATAGGAACAAATCATTGAAATATCAAAAGAATGATGCAGAGGATGACAACAGGAGTAGGAACTCCAAATCAGTCACAAGCATGGTGACAGAGGGAGAAAACATGAGATACAAAGCTTATATTTTGCATGTTAAAGATGCTACATCTTTGGAATTTATGTCAAAGAGGGAGATATATGCAGAAAACTGATCAATACAAAGTAATAGGGATATGTATATGAAAGAGGGAGATTGATGAGAAACTGAAAGGTAAAGATATGGAGATATATGAGATCAATAGTAAAGGATGTAGCAGTCAAGAAGGAAGCAGATAGTAGCAAAAAACTTGGTGATAACTAAGTTAATCAATTGATTAGTTTGGTTTTCCATCAATGCCAAAGAGGGAGATTGTTGGAAATGATTGAAAAGCTCATGAATGAAGAGTAATGGAACTGGTAAAGAATGTTTTCAATCATTGTTTTGTCATTGATTTCAAACTTGCTACTTGCAGGAATGACAATTTCTTTAATGATCCAAATACTTTAAGTTGGTTGATTGAGAAGGAGGTGGCAATCAATAAGATGTAACTAGAGTATCTAGAGAAAGGTTGAAGTTATGATGTTGTAATGAAGTATAAAGATCAGCTAAGCCATTGATGAAATAGTCTATTGATGGCATACTCTAAGACATAGAGGATGGACACACTAAGACACATGATGTAAGGATTAACTAAGTTCTAGTTAGTGCCAAATAGATTCTTAGTTGAAGCCAAGCAAGTTCAATTTTAGTGTGTTCTGAGCAGTCTTCAGGTGTCGAGTAGTCTTTAGGTGCCGAGCAAGAAATAGGTGTCGAGTGAAGATATAGGTGCCGAGCAAGATACAAGCGTCGAGTAATATAGAAGAATCCAAGCATTAGAAAATCAATAATGCCGAGCTGCTACATTATTTTGAAAATTGAAGATTCACCAGATCTGAGCTGACATGGTAGTTATCTAGAATTTTGTGAATCAGATAGAAGATAAGAATGATGAGTTGGTGGCATAGAACACTATGTAAAACATTTTTTGACAAATACAATTGGATTCTAGATGAAGTTTCTAGATAAGAGCAAGATATGGGATAGATACATTGTATCCTAACTAATCTATTGAAACCCTAAAATTGGAGAAGACAAATCGAACAGGAAAGGTATCCCAAATTTTTATTTGAGTCATAAGGTCATGAAGCAAAGTGGTCATTAAGCATGAAAGCATGAACTGATGAGGATGGTGCTAAAGTCGAAGAGATCACAAATACTCTACTTCGATAGGTGACCATAGATATTATTGAATTGGTATGATGAGTAAGATGAATCAAGGTGACAAAGCTTGAGATGACAAGCTGACAGAGTTGAAGTGATTAAAGCCAAGCAAAGGATTGAACTAAAGTGTGATCTGTAATCTGCAAGATATGTTGTAAGTTGTATTAGATCAAAAGCCATTATTGTTACTCTCTAGCAATTGTAACAGTTAAAATAAATCCTATGGACTTAGGTTGGTTTAATAGCCATGTTGTAAATCCTTTAACAGGGTGAAATTCCAAGTGAATATTCCAAAGTCCTTTAACCAGGCTCATTCCTAATTGTATGGTGAAATCCTCTAATGAGGTCACATTTAACAATGTGTTGTAGTCTTTAAAAGGGCAAGCCTTTAACAGGGTAGACCATCAGAAGTGGTTGAAATCAACTGCACAGTTATTTTGTGGGTATCATCCCCACTCCAGTTTTACCTTCTTATTCCTGGAGGGTTTCTAGGTTATCAAATCCTTAGTATTATGGTGTGATGCATGTTTACTTTTCATGATTGTTTAATGTTCAATTGCATGCATGATAGTTTCAGTTATGTGTCATTACAGATTTGTAGAAAAAGTTGCATTAGACATCATTGGACCTTGAATAACTGATTCACCCCCCCTCTTAGTTATTCTAAAGAATTATAACAATGCCATCATTATGAAGGTAGTTACATTTTATTGATTAAGAGAAATTAGATCATCATCATTACAAGTAAGTAACCATTGTTCTATGATATAATCAATTACCCTACATAACAAAGTATTGTATTTCAAATATCATCTAAGTGATAACATGTTCGCAGAAGAGTCAAATAGAACTTTCACAATGTAGTCTACAAAGATAGTAAAGGAGGGGTATAATAACCACCTCCTCCTCCCCCACATCCCCCCCCCTCCAAAAAAAAAAGGCTTACTCTCAGAAGTCAACTATCATTACTAAGATACTCAAAGTAAAAAATAATATCGATAATGTCATACAAAAGAGTCACATAGGAAGTTAATACAATCCATTTTACTAAGTATACACATCTAACTACTAAGAGCAATATGATTCTAGTTTAAGAATAAACCAAAAAACCATATTGATCAAACACTCTTCGTTTAATAATTTCTTAAATAGGTTTACATTTACATTCAATGAGTATCATACAAGACATCCAAAATTAAATATTACATTTGAATAATAAGTTGAGAATCTCATGCAATCTTATTTAATTCAACATTCACCGAATCATAATTAATGTGGTACTAACACAACCTATGCCATTGATAATGGTTTTCCTTTCTACACAGAGTCAAAATGTAATCTTATAGTGTCCTCCCTTATATGCACTATTAGAGGTCCATTGATGAGGGCACAACCCAAGACAAAATGAACAAAAAAAGAAAGGAGACATTTATTATCAAAAATAATATGCTAGTACATTTATTATATAAAAAATAGACTCAACTAGATGCCTTATAGGATTACAACATAATCAAATTCTGGAGAAAAAACCCTTCTCATAATACCTTCTCCCAAACTCCACAAAATTTCCTTTACAATGCAAGAAATGACCTTAAGTAACCTAAATTAGGTTAAGGGTTAGGAAAAAATTTAGAACATGCCATTTTGCATCCACCACCAAAGAAGAAGGTTCTACAATACACATTAGAAGTTGGTGCAAAATTAGAAGAATCTAGAAACGGTAGTCTAACTTCTAGGAGACATAACTTTTGATATGGGGCTCTAATTAAAGAACCATTTACATTTTTAAAAATCTCTCTGAGTGATTTATACGTCCATGGACTATATTTTCTCATCCCCAATTTTTTAGGCCCATATAAGGCCATTTACTACCTCAAATCTAACTTTGAAGCATTTTAAAGAGGTCTCCAGGTAACTTAAAATTGTAATAATTTTCAAATTGTAAAGCCTTTTGACCTAATTCTTTTTCTAGAATGCTTTAAATTACACGTAAAATATTCTCTCCTAATTACACCTTATGAATCATCATAATTATAGCTCAATTAAAAAATAACCCATATTCTACATTGACACATATCTTGAGGTGCTAAAAAACACTAAACCATAAAACTAATAGTGAAACTATGAGAGTTGGAATCTCTATTTGGTCCAAATGGGCATCCAAAAATATAAACGCATTAAACAAAAACTAATAGTAAGCATATTTTTGGGTGATAAAAGATTTCTCTTACACCATTAGATGCTCTTGCATTAGATACCCATGGTAAATTAAAAAGTGACCCTTTCACTTTATAGCTATTTGAGAAAAACCCAAATAGACAACTTCCATCTTGGATAACTAGGTCAAATCTTCCACTGGTAATCCCTTCAACTTCACCACATACTCTGACCCATATGACTATCCAAAATTTATTCAATCTCCTCCTTAAAAGTAGGAATGGGACGTGGCTTCAATATCAACTCCTCCTTTGTACCATCTTCATGATATTTTGTTAAGTCTACAATAATGAAAATAGGGAAAATATGAATCCTATCTATCAACTCTACTTCATATGCATTCCCTAAATATTGTTTCTTCAAAATCTTATAGGAGAAAAATTTATTCCTCTTCAACTTGCTATAGGTGCCCACTAGAGATCGTTCCTTCCTCAAGTACACCATAACTAGATCCCCAAATTGGAACTCTTTATGTCTCCTCTTTTGATCTTTTGTAGCCTTATACTACAAGTTCATCTTGGTAATATGAACATGTACCTCCTCATGTAGATTCTTGACATGTTCAACAAAGTCTTCTTCCTCAACACTAGTCCTCTCTTCTCACTCCATCTTCCTCAACTCTGGTGCAGTCTATGCACTACTCTCATACACCACTTGTAATGGTGATCTATCAATGCTCCTATTCATAGAGTTTTTGTAAGAAAATTATGCTTGTGGTAGAATCAAATCTCATCCCTTGGGATTATCTCCTACTAAACACCTACATTTTTTTTGTAGACTTCTATTCACCACCTTTTTTTTTCCATCAGTCTTCAGATGATGTGAAGAACTGAACTCTAACTATGCCTTCAACTTCTTCCACAAATTCCTCTAGAAATGCCCCACCAATTGTGTATCTCTATTAGAAAAAATATTTTTTGGGAGACCATGTAGCCTCACCATCTCTCTGAAAAATATATCAACAATAAGCACTGCATCATGGGTCTTATGACAAGGAATGAAAAGAGCCATCTTCAAAACCTTGGTAACCAACATAAATAATAAGTCATTAACCCATTGTGTCCCTAGTAACCTAAGAACAAAATCCATTCTTTTTTCATCCCAAGGCCTTGATGGAACATGCAATGGATGATAGAGTGCAATATTCTAAATAAATCCCTTAGCTATATAAAACACTCAAAAACTCTACACAAACATCTTCACCTTTTGTGACAATGGAGGCCATAAATAATGTTTGTTGAAAATGTTAATGGTCTTCTCTCAATCAAAGTGTCCTACCATCCATCCACTATCTTTCTCCTTGATCAAGTTATCCCTAATGAAACTCTTGGGAATGCACTTGACTGACTATCTTTGAACAACATACCATCTTTGATCATATAATCCAACAATTTAGTCATGTCTACTTTAATAGGTTCCTTATAGGCCTTCCAATTTTCTACAAAATTAGGATCCTCAGGATACAAATTCTTCAATCTAAATTTTTGTTAGTAAAAAATATTTCCTACTTAATGCATCTACAAGCTTATTAGACCTTCCACTTCTATGTTTTGATGCAAATGTATAGCTTTACAAGAACTTTGCCCATTTCAAATATCTCTAATTTAATTTACCTTGGCTATTTCAGTACTGCAATTCCAAATGATCAATGTACAAAATAAATTATTTTGGCAACAAATAATGCCTCCATTTCTTTGAAGTTTGAACTATTGCATAAAACTCTTGATCAAAAACATAATAGTTCTTGGCATCATTTAATTTCTCACTAAAATATGAAATAGCCTTATCTTCTTAGCTCAATATAGCTCCAATGACACTACCACTAGCATTAGAATCCACCTAGAACACATTGTTAAAATTAGAAAGTGCCAACATAGATTGCTCTGTCACCTTCTTTTCTAGCAATCCAAAACTCCTTACAACTCATGTAATCTACTTGAACTTTTCTATCCACTCTCATTGTTTTGGTAAGAGGTGCACAAGTAATACCAAAATTCTAGATAAACTTCTTGCAAAAACTAGCCAAACCATAGAATGACCACACCTCAGTGGGAATCCTTGGAGTAGGCCATTCCAAGATGACTTTCACCTTATCTAGATCCATCTTGAGACATTCAACTGATACAAAAAACCACAAATAGACTAACTCCTTTTTGACAAAGCTACACTTCTTCAAATTAATCAAAAATTTCTCTTTCCTCAACCTCTCAAAGACACTATGAATGTGCAAATTTTTTTTATCAAGAGACTTACTAAAACTCAAAATATCATCCAAATAGACAATAACAAAATTTTCTAGAAATTTCTTTACTACCTCACTCATAAGCCACATGAAGGTGCCTAACACATTGGTCAATCCAAATCATATGACTAAGAACTCATATAGACCCTCCTTGGTCTTGAATACAATCTTCCACTCATCTCCCTCTCTTATCAATATCTAGTGATAACTACTCTTGATATCTATGTATGTTAAGTATTGAGCTCCACTCAAGCAGTCCATAAGATCATCCATCCTTGGAAAAGGAAACTAGTACCTGATGGTTATCTTGTTTATAGACCAAGATCCTATACACATCCTCCACTCTCCATTCCTCTTTAATGCTAGAACTATAGGTACTACACATGGACTCAATCTCTCTCAAATCAAACCTTTTCGCAATAACTTCCAACTTGTATGTTTAACTCCTCTATCTTAACAGGAGTTTATTGGTGTAAATAAGTATTTTCTTATTACACTTTACTTAAGTCTACTTAGGTCAATGCATTATTTTATTATTTCTTAGGTGAGACACTTAGGAGTATGGGTACTCTTGTGATTTTTCATGTTGACAACACAAGAGATACCAACTCTAATTCAACACATGGTGTTTACAACACTGGAGTTTGCATAATTAACTGAGTTGTCATGTAGATAACACAGCTATTTGTACTCTTATTCAAGCACATGGTGTCTACAACATAATTTTATGTGCTACACCTTTGTAGGCTTATCCTCTCATCATTGCACTTACTCTTGTGCTTAATGGAGGACAATCCACTCCTGGTGGACATGTGCTTGGTTGTAAGACTTATCAGTATGTCGATTCCTAAGGATTCTAGAAGCATTCTAAATGCCTTTATATTTAGGCACTCCTAGTGTGTATGTACATGACTGAACATTGAATGACAATAAATAAATTTTGGATATTTTAATTCTTATCATACCTTGTTGGTCTACTATTGTGCTTGTGCTTAAGTTCCTTGATCTTGGGTGATTTTTCCCTAAGGAAAATTCTTATTTGGTATCATAGCTATACCAAATTCTTACATGGTATCAGAGCTTGGGGAATTTCTCTTCACATAACTATTCAAGACCATCTTGTTGCTTTAGCACCTCAACCTAGATCCAGAGTATCGCAATCATTAGGAGTGTCTAGAGCCAAACCAGACCTCACCATTGCATTTGGAAAAATTGATTTGGTGAAATTTGACTATAAATTCACCTACCCTAGGCCATAGTCAAATTTGAGGGAAATTTATTTTGCAAACAGGCACCCAAAGGCTTGACTTGCAAGTATGGTATGATTTATTAGATCTATAATTTATTTTGATTTAGATCAAGTATTTTTATCTTTTCTCAACAAATTTTTGAAATTTTTTGGCCTATAGGGCGTGTAGAGATTTTTTTTTTTTTTGCAAGAACCGGGCAATGAATCCCCAACCCTTGCAAGTGGAATATTCGCTACACATCACAAAATATTCCTTCAATATTTAGAGGACACTTTCTATTTTCTGGCCGCAATATTCTACAAAAACAAAAATTTGACACACAATCCTTCCCCACACTAGTGGCTTCATTATTTCAAGTTGGGCAATGTTTTGGTTTTAGATACCTAGCAGGGTTTTTCCCCACCGAATGTGGGATTATTTATAAACATTGCTAGCAACACCAATATGATTATTGACACCAAAAATATTGTCTGTTTGGGGAACCTTCGGCAATAAAAGGGACCTCTAGTCAAAGTCTCCAATGTTGACTATAAATTTTGGCCCACCTTTTGTGTCCATTTTGTGATGACCTCTAGTCTAACTTCGACATTTTCTACTCCTTGTTTGGCACTAAAACCTCCATCGATGTCCTTCCTTTCTGATGGCTCCAAATACTCT
The DNA here is from genome assembly GCA_028749045.1 of Cupressus sempervirens. Classification (NCBI taxonomy): domain Eukaryota; kingdom Viridiplantae; phylum Streptophyta; class Pinopsida; order Cupressales; family Cupressaceae; genus Cupressus; species Cupressus sempervirens. Next base: position 667,231,171 of record CM053792.1, on the reverse strand, counting down.
CCAACCCACTACAAAAATTTCTCAAAAAAGTCCTTTTTTAGCACTACCAACAGTGTCCATGAACTCACAACCTGTCTTTACCACATGGCTCTATACTAGCTGCCATGTCTGTGCCCATAGTGCCACCTGTCATCCACCTCACTCTCCACATGGGCAGGACACACCCACCTATTCAAAAAATTAAATACTGATGTACATGTTCTTTCAGTTAGTGACACATGTCACCAAGTCACCCGCCCCTCAGTCATATGACCTACCCTATCAATATTTCTATGTGTCAAGACCATATAGTCCATACCAACCGTACATCTAGTCAACATGCCACATCAATAAGGGGATACTTTTTGCTCACATCAGCATTTCATGCCATTAAATTTGACAACCATCTAACCATCATTTCTAGGAAAATTTGAACTACTACAATGGCCATTTGTCTATCAAATTTAACCTTGCAGTTTGTTGCCTAGACCCCTCCCCAAATTTAGTTTTGATTTAACAGTCCAACTTTGGGAGGCCATATCTTTGTCATCTAGACTCCAAATCAGGTGCAATTTTTATTTTTTATTTTGGGTAGAATTTCCTAAAAATTTTATTGGTGTTGTTCTTTTTTATTTTTGGACCACGAATTTGTCAGAAATTGTATTTTTTGGCTACTATACCTATCTAATCCTATATTTTGAAACTTGAAATAGTTCGTACAGGCTCATTTGGACACATTTTTAGGTTCTATTTTTTTTTGAAAGTTCTTAGTTTTTTTTCTACTTTCTAGATCTATAATTAGATTATAGGGTTGTGTGGATAGAAATATCACTTTCAGACTTTGGGCATTTTCTGCATTGTATTTCTTTGATTACTTTTCAAAATTGTTGTAAATCTAAGCTATAGTGCTTAGTGAAAAATTTGAGTCTCAAAAGACAGTTGCAAATAGAAAAATTAGAATCCCACTTTGTATATTTTGACAAGTGGCCTATTGTACATGCACTACGTATGATACTTATTTAAGATCCTGTACACATCCTCCACTCTCCAATCCTCATTAGTGCTAGAATTGTAGGTACTACACATGGACTCAATCTCTCTTGAATAAACCTTTCCTCAATAACTTCTAACTTGTATGTTTAACTCCTCTATCCTAGTAGGAGTCATCCTATGAGCAACCTTGTTAAGAAAACTAGCTCCAAGGAAAAAGTCTATTTGATGACTAATTTTCCTTACTAGAGGCAACCCTTTTCAGGATATTATTAGATATGATATCTCCACACTCACTTAATAGACCATGACTTCAATTGGAACTTCACTATCACCTTCCTTATCCTTTATAGGAATTGAAGCATAACACATATGATGATGTTTCATGCCATCCAAAAAAATTCTTCCATCAAAAAGACATAACCTAGTATTACTATGTATCTTTTCATCTTCCTTTATCAAGGGCTTCAACTTGTGAAAAAATCCATTCTTTTTCATAGAATAGGTTTTTTCATGACCATCATGTATAGCACACCTATCATACTGCCATGGCCATCCCAACAAAAAATGGAATACATCCATCAATATGATGTCATAGAGAACCTCGTCATAATAAGTACCAATTTTGAACTTCACTAAACATTGTTCACTAACTAGGACCTTATGATCATCCTGCACCTAGGAAATCCAATATGTATGGGGGTGTTTCTTTGTCTTGAGCTTTAGCTTTTAAACCATCTCCTGTAACACCAAGTTTTAGTGCTCCCACCATCAATAATCACATCACAACATTTACCCTCACACTTGCACTTGGTACAAAACAAACTCCTCCTTTGTCCATGTTAGACCTTACCACTCAGCAAGACCCTTTTACAAACTAGAAGCTCTCCTCTTTTTGCATCCTCTGAATGCAATGACTTAGTATCATCATCTACATGAGAAATCCTTTCTTGACCATCAACTCTCCTATTTTTCCTTGCTTGGCATTGAGGTCACTCATTATAAGCTCAATGACCTTCTTTGTTGTAGTAAAAACATGTAGCACAAAACCTTCCTCTTCCAGGACCTTTTCCATGTCCTCTACTTCTTCCTCTTTTCTCCCCAAAATTTTGATCATGGGAGAAGTTGAAACCCTCATTCCTTTGGTTTACGCCGGTACCCACATCTTCATTTTTCTTTTGGTCCTCATTTAGCCTCCAAAAGACCTACCATTTCCCCTTTCTCCTTGACTATGCCCTATTTTATTTCCTTCAAACTTTTTGTTTAGATTCTTCTCAACTTGCAAGGTAAATTGGTACACCTCTTCAATGCTAGTCATTCTAACCAGGCTTAGCTCCTCTTGAATGCTAGGTCTTAACCCATTAAGGTAACATGTGACATTCTCCTTGTTTTCTTCCACATGCCCCATCCTAATAAGTACTTTGTAAAAATCCTTCATATATTCCTAGATAAACTTTCCTACTTGCTTTTACCCTTACATCTTATTGAATAAATCAAGATTATAGTCACATGAATGAACCACTTCTTTACTTTGTCCACCATGCAATCCCATCTTGTGATTTTATCCTTCCCTCTTCTATTCCTCTTTATCTAAATATATTGCCACCAAATTTTGGAATGACTCTTCATTCTAGCCTTCATAAACTTAACCCTATAAGGGTCCTCAATATCCTCATACTCAAACTATTTCTCTAGCTCATTGAATGAGTCGATCAACTTATTCGGGTTTAGATTTCTTGAAAATATGTCAACCTCAAGTTTAGGTCTTTTGCCTAGTTTGGAAATGGCCCTAAAAAGCTTGTGTTCCACTTGATTCATGAATTCTCCTTCTCCTTGTCCTTCCTACAATATATTTACTTCTTCTTCATTTTCCTCCTCATTTTCATCCACTACGCCAAGATTCATCCCTCTATGGATCTCCTCTTGCAATGGCTAAAATTTTCTTTGGAGGGTTCTAACCTCAAGAGGAATACCTAAAACCCTTCCACCATTCTCTCTTCATGGATTCATCTTCTCACTATCTCAAAACCCACAACCACATAGTCCTAGTGCAAACTTCCTCACAGTCGGGGCTTTGTCTACACACTCATGAATTTGGCTCTAATAACACTTGATGAGGGAAAAACCCAAGAAAAAATGAACACAACAAGAAATGAGACTTTTATTATTAGAAATGATATGCTATTACATTAATTACAAAAAAAATAGACTCAACTATATGCCCTATGTGATTACAACATTATAAGATTTTGGAGAAAAACCCTTCTCATAGTACCTTCTCCCAAACTCCACAAAAGATGCATTTACAATGAAAGAAATGACCTTAAGTAACTCAAAATAGGTTTAGATTTAGGAATAAATTTTAGAATATTCTATTTGGCATCCACCAACAAAGAAGAAGGTTCCAGAAGACACGTAAGAAGTTAGTGCAAAATTAGAAGAATCAAGAAATGGTAGTCCAACTTCTAGGAGGCATAAGTTTTGACCTGGGGCTTGGATTGTTGAACTGTTTACATTTCCAAAATTCTCTCTAATTTCTATACACACATATTAAATATCTTTTCTCATCCCCCATTTTTTGGGCCCATATGAGTCCATTTAGTGCCTCAAATATGACTTTGAAGTGTTCATAGGAGGTCTCCAGGAAACTTAAAACTACAATAACATTCAAACCGTAAAGCCTTTTCAATTGATTCTTTTTGTAGGGTGCTTTAAATTACAAGTAAAATCATCCATCTAACTTACAACCTATGATTCATCATAATTATGGCTCAATTATAAAATGACCCATTTTGTACATTGATACGTATCATGAGGTTCTCAAAAAACTAACCTAGAAAACTAATAGTGGAACTATGAGAGTTGAAATCTCTATTTGGCCCAAATGGGTAACCAAAAATCCAAACACATTAAACATCTAAACTAACACCAACCATATTTTTGGGTGATACAGGATTGCCCTTACACCACTGGTTGCTCCTACATCATCCATAATGAACATGATTGAAATAATATATATCACATAATAGGGCCAACAATACCAAACATTTGGATAGTAACCATATAATTCAAAAGGAAGACCCAAGTGGGTGAATATAAAGTTCAATAGCAAATAAAAAGAATATTGCAGTGATTTTCAATAGTAAACAAGTGTGACCAATGCTGCGAAATAGATAGTGAAAAGAGACTAAGAAAACTAATCTAGACATAAGAAGGTTCAAAAATTCAATGCTAGCCCACTCACAACAAAAAAAATCATAAATATCCAAAAATAAATTTCTATAAGAATATTTTTTCACATAATAAGGTGACTATTGGTAGCCAAACTCTAGGGAGTAACTGCTTCATGGCATCTTGCAGTCTAGTATATTGGATGTGTTAGTGATTAAACTTTAAAATATATGAAAATATGGCTCATTAATGACTATTAAAAATATATTTCATGTCATTCCATGCATTTATAAGACCCACTTACTAGCAATCATTTCTTACTTTATTATATTTCTTGAGTTTAAGTTAATACATGAAAATCTACATGGTGCATCTAATACAATGTTTCTAATTGAATTTTATAACATACTACTAGTATATCATATCCCAAATGGTTCTCTTATTATTTAAAATAATAATAATCCAATTAGGGACTTAAGTCATTGACCCAATGGACCTATTCAGATAAGACACACACCCAATGATATAAATGCATTACTCACAATAAATAATTTATTATTTTAAATTGATGCATATGATGCTTTTGACAAATGAAAATACTATGAATTAAATTCTAATTTCATAATTAGCTATATCTTTTCAAATTATATTACACTAGTCACACAAAAATAATATGCAATACATAATAAGATCTAATCAATATGCATGAGTCTAAGCATTGACTAGAAATCAATGTTATATAACCAAGTGCATAAGCAACAAGGTTTATCATTCTAACTTAATCAAGAATAACTCCAAAAAAGATATAAGTTTCCAAACAAAAATTGTATAGTAACAATTTAATAGAATCTAAAAAGCCAAGTGTTATGAATACAAGATTCATTTTTAAGAAGTTCTATCATTTCCCTATTTCTTATTGTCCAAACTATGTTTTCTAATTCTTTTGTTGATAAATTCTATTGTCCAATCTTAATGCATGTTTTACTACTTGTTATATGGTGATACACAATATTCCTAGAGTTCGTAGAGTAGAAACTCAGGCTCTAATACTAGATGTAACACCCCTGCTTAGGAACCCAAGAGAAATTAACCTACTATGTTACAATGTTTTACTAAACATTTTTTTTAAGTTTATAAAATATAGGATAAGAATGTATATTAGTTTATAAAATATAGGATAAGAATGTAGAATTAATATACATACTTATCAAGTAAACATAATCAATTGCAAATATAATTTTCATTCCTCAAGGATTCTTTCACATCGAGTCATATTTAAGAAAGTTTTATTAATTATTTTTAATCTTAAGTACAATTTCCATAATCATAAAAGAATAACCTATACGTAATCTCATAAGTAGACACATAAGTAAAACTTATACAATGAAGCACATCCAAATAACCACATCCTCTACACATGTTGTATGGCATGAAATAATAGATACAAGTACATCAATAAACAATACATCATCCAATAGGATCTCAAGATGATAAGGTACATGATATATGTAGACACATCAAATGAGTAGAAAATCCAAGATAACAATAAGAAAGATAAATGTACAACAAAATTAATGAAGAACCAAGCACAGTATCAATTTGAGGCAAGACACAAATGGTAAGAAGTCACTACCTCCCAACCTCATGGTCACCAGATCAGGCTCCCACTCCCACCATACAGGGTAGATAATGTATGATCCACACATAGATAATCAAACCACAAAATCAACACTACAAATTCTAGGCAAGGATACTAAAAGATTTCTACATCAAGTGGTACTACTCATATGAAAAGATGATCCTAGAGGTAACTCAAAACAAAAAAATAAAAATAAATATATAGGAAAGACAAGATGCCTATGGGAAAGTGTCATCACATAAGTCAAATCTAAGGTTACCTTGACAAACTCTCTAGACCCCAACCCCCTAGTGACTCTATATGACATTAGTAATCCTTTCGTACAGACAAGGAATCTAACTATGCAAGATTGCACTAAAAAATCTTCTTGCACTCCCATTCTAGAATGTACTAGCACTCAAGGCATGGGAGAGTTACACTTAATATTTTTAATTCATTTCAAAAACCCCCACTTAGTGTGTAACTTATTATGACATAATTAAGTTACTTATGATGAGTTACCCTAACAACCACTTAGGGCCTCGACCCTCATTGCAAGCCACTTTCCCTATATACACCTAGATAAACTACCCTAATACTCCATTCAAAATAATCAAATTAACAACAAAAACATTAACATAAACTATAATCATGAAAATAACCAAAGTAAATTAATTCAGCATAAGAAAGAATATCACATCCAAACAAGGATTCATTATCGATCTCAATATATCATCTGAAAGAATCATCCATACCATAAGGGATATCTTGTAATCACATTAATAATTCATAGGGTCTTATAATCATGAGGAAGAAAAAAAACAATATCAATTACATCTATCTTCATCACGGAGTACATCATACATAAAGATAACCATTCAAATTATAGAGTAAATCATAAAGTAATATAATACACAACACAACCATCCAGAATATTCATCAACATAAATGATAACGTAAGCTAACCAAGTAAAGAGAACTTAATGAAATTATGGTCATCATCCTTTTTGGTTAAAAGAGATAATGATCAAATCAAGAAGGATCACTCTCACCTACACTTTAAACCATACATGGACTAATCAAGACATAAAAATGGTTATAATATCATTTCACCTAGAAAATATAATCCCATAGCCTCTGGTGTACAATACTAATTGGCCAACTAAATAATCCCCAAAACATCATAAAAGAAAATACAACAAAATCATATAGTAAGAAATGATCACAATAGTAATACAACTTTAGTTTTGAAACAAATTTAATTTATATTCTAAAGTTCAGTTTGGTTTAAGATTTTATGTTTTAAAACATCCATGAATTCCTATAGTATAGTTGTAAATAAATTATTCATATATATATGTATATATATATACATATATATATATATATATATGTATATGTATGTATATATACATATATGTATACATACATATATGTATGTATATATACATATATGTATATATACATATATATATATATATACATATATGTATATATACATATATATATACATATATATATGTATATATACATATATGTATATATATATATATACATATATAAATGTATATATACATATATGTATATATATATACATATATGTATGTATACATATATGTATGTATATATATATATATATATATATATATATGTATATATATATATATATGTATCAATATTATAATGATATTATTTTCTATAATTTATTGAGTAGTTTAATATTCAACTCAAAAAATGATCTTAATTAAATATTAACTACATTAATATTTTATCAATTCTAAGTATAACATATTATCTTATTATTGATTTAAATGATCTGAAATTATAAATATCTTAGTAAATAACATTAAGTATTAGATGATCTATATTAATATCAATATTATTCTTAAAGTATTACTTTAACTTCCATATAAGTTCAATATTAATATTTAATTTTCATTGAACTCACAGTTTTATTATGAATAGCTCAACTTGAATTATAATTATAATTAGATTATAATTACAATTAAATAAAATATAATTCCACCCATTATATCTACTTACCATAAATAAATGATTATCTACTTACTTCAATATAGCTTTTCTTAAAATATAACTAAATCATAATTAAATAATTTTACTAACTTATAACTACATATACATTTATAAACATCTAATAACATTATATTCCACCAAGAGCTAACTGAACTTAGTTGAATAAATAAAAGCATTATTATTATTATTATTTCTATTAGAAATAAGAATACAAAAAGGAGGAGAACCAAAAAGGTCACCATGAGGGAAAACAAGGAGGCCAAATCTCACCACAGAGAATTAGAAACCACTGTACATTAAGTTAGAAGAATAACAGAAGAGTAGAGGAACAATCTAGCCAAGAATATCATAGGGCGTATCCACCCACGTTGTCCACCCTAAGGGGCCCTCCATCCAAACAATTCTTTTGTGCTCTTGAATGTGCATCAACATGAATAATTCCTCTTTTTTGGCATGCCCTTTCTCTTTGATCTCCTTGGTCAGCCTATTACAAGCATGTGTGAAAACTTGCAAGTCATCCAAAGTTCTCCGCCATTGGTACCCATCGTGCATGAACCTTCTCAATTTCTCCTGCTCAATCAACATGGTAGCCTACACCTGCAAGTAGATTTTAAAATAGGTGAGTTTTTGAAAAAACTCAGTAAGACCCTTTTGCTTACCTTGGTACCTTTCCTCATTCCTGCATTTCCAAATCTGCCAAAGAATGTTAGACGACAAAATATTCCAAAATAAATTGGTATCTTTAGGAAGACAATCAATATGCCTAGAAATAATATCAAGAATAGTAACATCAATAGGATAGACAATGCCAAACATATTCCATAATTCTTTAGCAAAAATATAGTCAAGAAGGATATGTCTACTAGTTTCAGGAACCCTACAAAAATTACAAGTATCAGAATTAGAAAAATCTCTCTTAATAGGCAGCCTATCCAACAAGACTAACCATCTGAAGCATCTAATTTTAGGTTCAATAGAATTCTTCCATAAATTTCAAAATACTTTTTCCAATCATTACCATTAAAAGAAGAGTACCAAATGGTATTAACATGATCAATAATATCAGTGTTACAAGCAAGAATTTTATTAATGTTCTTAACCTTAAGAAGGTTAGTGACAACACCATCAAGCCATTTACACTTTAAATACCTATGAGAATCAACATTGCAAATAATAGGAAGATCAATAGCAGCTTGCACAATCATGTTATAAGTTCTTCTATAAGAGTTAGGGATACCATATTTATTCTTAAGCTCATTCCAAGGCAGAATATGATTTTGCTCATAAAGGTCCATGAATTGCTTAATAACTTTCTTAGCCCAAAGTCTGGTAGAACACCCTTGGGTAAGGGCCAAAGGTTTACCATTTAGGTGAAGATTCCACCAAATGGGCATTTCACCATGGAGTTGATTGCTAGAGTGAAACTCTTTGTGAGTGATGAATTTCCTAACATGATCCCAAGCCTTCCAGATAGACCTAAAAACCATGGAGCCTTGGACCATAACAGGAAAGTTTCCAAGTAGGAGATCACAAAAGGGGAGGTTAGTCCAGGATTTAGCTTTCGTAGGAACACCCCTCCCAATGTTGTTTCTAACCAGCACTTTCCAAGGAGAATCACACTCCATGGACTAAAAAATCTACTTGGCAGACAGGGCTATGCCCTGAGTTCTTAAATCTTTCAACCCGAGCCACCCAAGGGTTTTTTTAGTGCTACACCAACCCACTTAACAGAATGAATTTTATTATTTCCGTTGCCATCAGACCAAAGAAATTTTCAGATGGATTTCTGAATTTCAGCAATCTGATAGTTATTAAATAACTAGGCAAAAGAGTAATAAATGGTGTACGGGGACAACATTTTCTGGAAAACTTGAATTCTACCTGCCAGAGAAAGGGCCGTATTATGCCATTTTCCAAGCTTCTTATCAATATTCACTTTAACCTAGGACCACATGTCTTTGAGGGTAGGGTCCATCGAAAAGGGGATCCCAAGATATCTGGTGATCTTATTAGGACCACCCCATTGAAAGTTGAATTGGGAAAGCCAATCTGGAGGTTGCTCCTCCCACCCTAAGTAGATAGATTTAGCTTGGGAGATCTTAGCCCCAAATATAGTATAGAAGAGACTAATTTTATCCAGCAAAGAGTTAAAGTTACTTTCTGATAGCTCAAAGAAAAGCATGGTATCATTCGCAATGTAGTGCCTACCCTCGTTCACATCTTTTCTAGACATATTGTTGCTATTATTATCAGACTGATGGACTAGTTTTATGTTGATGGATTAGTGGTATTATTTTGACACTATTAGACATTATGTTATGGATTCAGTGGTTATGTGATGAGATCATTTAGACTTTACATTTCATGCATACCTGATGATCATTACATTTCTTTTAGTTATTGTTGATGATTAGTTAGATGGTTTATTATCTCATGTGTTTTATTATGGATACTTACCCCATACTTGCATGTGTATGGTGTGCGTGTTTTCTTATTGTATGGCGTTTCTGATATGGTTAAGGAAGGGAGTCGTAGTCACCTGCTTAGTCAAGATCTACATGATGCACCACTTCCTGCCATTATATGTTTAGCTTAGCATTATATATATTGTATGTACATGCATGGTTTTTCTACAGGTTGCAGGTACTAGGTATCGACTTCCCTAAATTGCCAAGATGAGCGTACCCTATTATACTATCTCAATGATAAGAGAAGGGAGATAAATTCTCAAGTCCAAATCCCAAACCTTTAAGCCAATTGTCCTAGTGAGGTAGGACAAGTATCTGGATATTTTACCCACCGAATGTGTTGGATGACATAATTCAAGATTTTTAACCCTTTAGATTGATTTTGTGTGATTTGCTCTATCATGGGTTTTCATATTTTATCTTGGAGGTCTATGGTGAATTTTCTATTAATTAAGTCTTAATAAATAGATTTAATTAATAAATTAATTATTTGAGAAAATTAATATAAAATATCATGTTATTTGATATTTTGATTATAATTAATTAAATGAGAATTAACTAAGAAAAAAAAGAATTAAATAAAAGAAAATTAGAAATTAAAATTAATAATAATAATAAAATAATAATAAAGTAATAAATAAATAATAATAATAAAAGTTATAAAAAATTAAAACAAAAGTTATAAATATTTAAATAGAAATTATATAAAAAGTAAATTGGAGTTATAAGCTTGCATGGGAATTAATGCACCTTTTTATTTCTCATATGTCAACAACACAGGGGTTCGTGCATCAATTAAGCACATGGTGTCTACAACCCTATGACTCATCTAGAAGGTTGGAAAAGACACATGCTTAGTTGGTGACACCTTCTAGCTATTTCTAGAGGCACTCTAGATGTTTCTTGAGAGCTCTTTATATTCAGGCATTCCTAGAAGCTTAGACATAGCATTTGGAGTGCAATTGGAGCATTGGAGGATTCGAGAACTTTGAAGAAGGGAGCTTGCTCTAAGGATTTTCTAAGGAAGAGTGAATTAGCATCAGAATCTGGGTAGATTCTTGTGATTATACTTATGCTATTTTCCACATCTTGCTTTCCCTGTTTTCTTCGTGTCTTCCATATGTCTTCTAAGGATTTTTCCTATTTTAATTTGTATGCATTCTCAATATGGGTAGTTAAATTTATTTGAGAATCTTATATGCATTGATTTGAAAAGAACACGGGGCTAGGGTTTAGATTCGTAGTCATACCCATTACATTATTCAATGGAAAAAATTGAGATCAAAGGTTTATAAGATAATTTTGAAAATTAGACTTTTTAAATAAACTAGTTATATTTTCGATCTACAAATAATATATATAAATATATATATATATATATATATAGACATAAGTATATAGATATACATACATACATTTATATATATGTATTTATTAATAAAGAAACATCGCTGTCATATCATAGTAACATGACGTTTAAATTAAACTGTGGGCCGAATGTTTAAAAGTTTTTGACTCATCGAAAGATCTGCACCCACTATCCCTGAGGGCCGGCGGAGCACCTGTTGTCATAGGTACTGCGACGAGAGGGGTACTTTGTACCTGCTGTTGCCACAGTACTCTGCGATAGTAGAATATAGAGTGCTCATGGCTTCACGACGAAGGGAGTAAACGTATTCATTTTTTGTAAAAACGGTGCCGAATGATATAATGTGCGTCGCGATTTACAAACCACAAACAATGTTATGCGATGGAAAAATTTGGGTTCATTGGTAACATTTTAATGTATAATGTTATCAATGGTAACGTTATATGTTATGATATTATCATATGAACTCAAAGGCATATGTTTTAATAGTTATGTGATAAAAAAATTTATGATCGAAGTTGTTATAATTCAATTCGGTTTTGTTAAAATGTAATAATAATAATTTATATATTTATATATATGTATGTATATATATTTAAATATAAATGTATATATATGTATATATGTAATATGTAAATATATTATTAATAGATTTAAATTATTATTATTTGATAAATGATTTATATTAAACATTCATAATTTAATTGTTTTAAATTATTAAATAAATTATATTGATAGTTTGGTGGGGAACATTTTTCAAAAAAAGATTATAATTGAAAGATGGATTTTAAGGAAAGTTTTTAATCATTCAAGTTAATGTGTGTTAGGAAAACTGTACAAATGTTCCTCCTTTCACTTTCCAAACTTGGAAACATAAACTAAGACCTCTGCATTTAAACTCAAGTTTGTAAACTAAGCAAAACCAAAACATGTGTTTACATTGTGTATTCGTATGCTATTGTTTTGGGTTTTGGGTTGAGTAGTGTTGACTAGTTATAGGACATCTACCAGAGGCTTGGGAGTTATGTGATTGTGATGTCATGATGATGTTTTAATCTCGATCTTTATACACCCAACCATGGTTATGTGATGGAATGCTCTATGTATTGGATGTGATTACTAATTGTTATAGTTGAGATTCTTATGTATGAGACACTTGACTTAACCATTTTTGGTCATCGATCAGTTATCCTTGGTTAGTTTCTAGTCGCCATGATGGGACTGTAATGTGGATTTATTCTTGATGATGTCATGATGTGACATGTTTGAATCAACCATTTTTGGAGTCTTTGATCTATATGATGAGATATATTTTGGTTATTGAGTACCATTGGATACTTTGATTATCACTGATGCTTTAGTTGCCAATAGAGAGCTATTGTGATCATGATTTTCTATGGATGTTTGCTCATGGAGATTTGATGCTTTTATGCATATTTGATGATTTTATTATGGATTATCTTTTGTGATTTTGAGATTTATGATTCCATGAGCTTAGGGTAGGATATCTGCATGTAGTGTCGGGAAGTGGCTTGCAATGGGGGTCGGGGCCCTAAGAGGCTGCCAGGGTAACTCATTGTAAGTTGGATTAATAAGTGATAACATTCACACCTAATACTAACTGAATGAACCTAAAAAGATAAGAGTTTTGTTCTCACCCATGCCCTGAGTGCTTGTACAGGCTAGGATGGGAGTAGTGAGAACATAGGGTTGCGACCTTGCATTCCGTAGTATGCCTTGTTAGTATGAGAGGATACTAGTGGCTGCATGAGATCAGTATGGACCCATGGAGTTTAGCTAACTGCTAGGGTAACTTGTATGTGATAAATGCGATGACACTTTCCCGCTTGCATAGTAGGTTCCTACATGTCATTGTGTGCCTCTGGGAATTAGATGTCGAATTTTGTGTTTGGAACCTTTGAGTTAGTATACTTTTAGGATTCTTGGACTTATGAGATTTGTGCTATGTGTTTTGGATAGCCTGTTTGGGACTTGAGATTATCTCCTCAACACGGTGGCAGTGGACCACTTAGGTACCATGTGGTCGAGTGGTAGTATATTTTCCACTCTTATCATTTGAGATTTATTGAGACATCATGGCTGATGGGTCCTTCATGATGGTGGATATGTATCCTTTCATTGATGATTAGCATATGTTAGATGATGTTATCTTATGCTTATATTTTCATGTTAGATTACTTTCTACATATGTTGTTGTATATGTTAGGAGTGACATTCCTATTATGTTAATACCGATGATCTCTTTGGTGATTTGGAATGTTACGCATGGAGGGATGGCTAGGATCCATGATGGTCTAATGATGCTATTAATGGTTGGGAGGAACTATGCACTTAGTTTATTTGTTTGATCTTTTATGATGATGTATCATGTGTATCATGTGATTATCTTTACTTTGATGTATCATGGATTAGAATAAGATGATGTACCATAATTCACGTATGTATATTCTTTTGAGCTTTTCATACCATGTGACATGTACAGAGGATGAATGAGCATTTGAAATGTAATGAATAAACATTGGACTTATCATTATTGTTTCATGTGGATGTTGTACTAGATGGATTCATGTATGATAGATGTAATTCAATATTAAGGGATCTTTAAAGAATATAAATTTGTTATGTATGTTATGTTGACTTTCAGATGGACATTGCTATTGTTTCCGTTATTTTGCATAAGTTATATGTGGTATTTACTTTCATGTTAAAAAAAAATGCTACTAAACTTAGTGAAATTCTAGGTTAATTCTTTGGATCCCTTGGTGGGGCATTACATTTGGTATCAGAGCTCGAGTTTCTACATTGGGAGCTCTGGGTATTTTGGAACAACTAGAACTTTGAACTATTAAGTGTATCTTCTCAAACTTGAACTAGGTGAACTAAAATAGAACTTGAACTATTACTTGAATATTTTTCATACTTCAACACTTAGGTTTCAAAATTGGAAATTTAAATTAAACCTAAACATAGAACTAAACTTAGACTATTGCAACATGTGATTGTAATTGTACTTTGCACTATTGTAGGATGGTATCTGGGACTAGGTCTTCTGTTAGAGGCCATGGTAGAGGCCGTGGTCATGGAAAAGCTATCAGTGTCCATGAGTCTTCCCATGAGGGATCAGCTCATGTAGAGAGCAGGGAAGAGCACTCTAGTAGGCAGCAGGAAGAGAGTCGTAGAGAGGATCAAGCTAAGTCTGAAGAGGTTGATTTGAGATAGATGATGCAGACTATTCTAGAACGTCTACCTCCTATTCAAGAGCAGCCCAAAGTGCACCAGATAGAACAAGAGCATAGACCTAGAGCTAGAATTCCTCAAAAGGATTTTCAGAGGTCCATTGTGTCCACTCAGATGAAGGATCTTTCAAGATCCAAGGTTAAGCCTTTCAATGGGCAAGGTTTTGGTTATGTGGCTGAGCAGTGGCTTATTTCCCTCGATAGGATTTTTTCCATGTAGGAGCTCAACAGCAATGTTAAGGCAAGATTTATGATGACTAATTTAGAGAATTTTGGGGCCACTTGGTGGACGATTGAGGAGAAGAAGCTAGGAATGAATATTAGCAGTGTCATGTGGGAACTATTCTTAGAGAGTTTTCGGGAATGATTCCTACCAGAGGAATGGAATCAACAAAGAGTAGATGAATTTCATAATCTTAGATAGTACACTTTGTCAGTGATCAAGTATGAGCGTAAGTTTTATGAGCTCATGTCTTTTTCAGGGTTCAGTGAAAATTCAACTCAGTTGACACAACACTTTATTAGGGGGTTGAATAACCGTATAATTGGGGGAGTTAAGGTATTTGAGCCGAAAACCCTCAAGGATGTGGTACATCGAGCTATCCTTGTTGAACAAAGTGTCAACCTTGGTCAAGGTGGTTTTGTAGGAGCACTTGTAGCATCAAGATCTAAAGGTAACTACAATTCAAGTGGTAACAAGAAGTTTTCTTTCTCTAAGGGGAAATAGTATCAGCAACAGTCTCAACAGACACAGCAACAGAAGGGATCAAATTCTCAAGCTCAAGGTGGTGGCAAAGGTTCTAACACCAAGAACAACCGCAATGCTCAACACAATAAACAGAATCAGTCCAATCAACTAGCTCAGAGTAGCCAGTCTTTTGTTAGCAGGAAAAGTTGTCAGCAATCAAATGTACCACCTATGGGAAGAGGATATGGCAAAAATACAAATGTTTTTCATGTGGACAGATTAGACATTATGCAACTCAATGTCCTCAGTGAGCACCTCAGTTTTTAGGACCTAGACCTACAGTTTCAGAGCCTACAGTTGGTGATGCAGATAGAGCTCATGGAGTTTTTGTAGTAGTTGATCAGCGTCAGGTAGATCATCAGGGAATAGTGGTTGAGACCACAGGTGCTATTAGAGCTATATCTCTTTCAGTATTGTTTGATTCAGGAGCTACAAATTCATTTATTTCACCATTTATAGTTTCTAAGTGTAAGCTAGATGTGGTGAAGCAAGATCGTGGTTGGCAAGTGGAACTAGCCTCAGGCATTATGGTCTCCACAGATTCTATAGTTCATAAGTGTGGGCTTAGCTTAGGAAGCTTTGATACTGCAGTGGATCTTCGAGTCATACCCCTTGGTTCCTATGATGTGGTTTTAGGCATGGACTGGCTTGGATCTCATAGAGCCAGTATAGATTGCAGGAAGAAGATTATTTTGTGCCAAGATGACCAAGGGAATGATGTGCAGATAGTTGAGATACCAAGGCCTATCTCTTTGCGGATGATTTCTGCTATGCAATTGAAGCGAAGTTTCCATAAGGGATGTCAGATATTTACTGTTATGGTAAATGATCTTGATGAGGAAGATCCTATGAGGAAGACTTTAGATCACCCAATTTTTTAGGAGTACGTAGATGTGCTTTCAAGTGAGATTCCAAGCATGCCTTCGAAGAGGGACATTGACTTTAGTATTGATCTGATTCCTAGAGTGGAACCTATCTCTAAAGCTCCTTATTGCATGACTACATAGGAATTGGGTGAGCTACGTCTTTAGCTAGAGGAACTTTTGGCCAAAGGGAGCATTTGACCTATTGTATCACCATGGGGAGCTCCAGTGCTCTTTGTGAAGAAGAAAGACAATTATTTGCACCTTTGTATTGACTATAGACAGTTGAATAAGGTGACTATTAAGAATAGGCATCCTTTGCCTAGGATTGATGACTTATTTGATCAGATCAAGGGAGCTCCAGTATTCTCCAAGATTGACCTTAGGTTAGGATACCACCAGCTTCACATTAAGGAAGCCGACATTCACAAGACCGCTTTTTGAACTCGCTATGGGCATTATGAGTTCACATTGGTACCTTTTGGGTTGACTAATGCTCCATCAGTTTTCATGAGTTTGATGAATGGAGTGTTTCGATCTTATCTGGATAGGTTTGTACTCATGTTTCTTGATGAAATATTGATATATTCTAAGACTCAGAAGGAGCATGAGGAACACCTGCAGTTGGTATTGTAGTGTTTGAGAGACAATTAGCTTTATGCCAATGCAGCTAAGTGTGAATTCTTTAAATCAGAGATTCAGTATTTAGGGGATGTTATTTCAGGTGATGGTATTTCAGTGGATCTTGCAAAGATTTAGGCGATAATAGATTTTTTGACACCGACTAATGTGTCAGAGATCCATAGTTTCATGTGTTTAGCTTCTTATTATCGCAAATTTGTCTAGAACTTCTCTAGGATAGCACATCCTATCACTTCTCTTTAGAGGAAAGGAAAGAAGTTCGTGTGGACAGAGAAATGTGAGGAAGCTTTCCAGAAGCTCAAAGAGTTTTTGACCAGTGCACCAATTTTAGTTGTACCTGATCTAGAAGGTGATTTTATGGTGTGTACAGATGCTTCTCTTGAAGGGATTGGGGCAGTGTTGATGCAGAATGGATGAGTGATTGCGTATGAATCATGCAAGCTCAAGGATCATGAGCTAAATTATCCTACGCATGATCATGAGTTAGAAACAGTAGTTCATGCTTTGACAAGGTGGAGAAATTTCTTGTTGGGGCATAGATTCAAGCTACACAGCAATCATTGTAGTCTTTAGTACATTTTTACTCAGCCTAATTTGAATGCTCGCCAGAGGTGATGGATGGAGTTTCTATGCGAGTATGATTTTGAGGTTAAGTACATTTAGGGTAAGGAGAATGTGGTGATGGATGCTCTAAGTCACAAGAGACATGTGGTATCATCAATAACCCCTAGTGTGGATTTGAGGAGTCAGATTCTTCAGACACTTGCTACGGATTCATGGTATCAGGAAGTGTGCAGAGAGATAGATTCAGGAAGATCTTTGGAAGGTAGGTTTGCAAGTTACGTTCGAGAATTAGATGGTCTTTTAAGACATCTGGGGAGGATTTATGTGCCATTTCTAGATGAGCTTCACACCTTGATAATGGAAAAAGCCCATCGTACACCTTACTCAGCACATCCAGGTGTCAAGAAGATGCATGCTGATTTGAGACGTTTGTTCTTTTGGTCTGGGATGAAGCGAGATATTGCTGATTTTGTGGCTAGGTGCCTTGAGTGTCAGAGAGTTAAGGTAGAACATCAGCACCCAGCTAGACTTTTGCAGCCTAATTTCATTCCTTCTTGGAAATGGGATATCATCTCCATGGATTTCATAGTACGATTACCTATGATTGTTCGATGTCATGATGCTATCATGGTCACCATTGATCGGTTGACTAAGGTGGCACATTTTTCACAGATTAGGTTTTCCTACACAACAATTTCTGTAGCCAATGTCTTCATGCAAGACATTGTGAGATTACATGGTATTCCTAGAAAGATCATTTCTGACAGGGATCCTATATTCACATCCACATTCTGGACATCATTGCAGCATGAGCTTGGAGTGTAGTTAAACTTCAGTTTGACATATCATCTAGAGACTGATGGTTAGACAGAGAGGGTGAATCAAGTTTTGGAGGATATGTTACAAATGTATGTGATGGATAGGCAGACACATTGGGAGGACTATCTCTACCTGGTGGAGTTTTCTTACAAGAACGGGTATCATAGTTCTATTGGCATGGCACCATTTCAGGCATTATATGGACATCCTTGTCGTACACCCTTGAGTTGGGATAGTCTTGAGGATCGCATCCTATTGGGTCTTGAGATGCTTTGTGATATGGAGCAATAGGTAGTGCGTATTCGTGAGCACTTGACTATGGCACAGGATAGGCAGAAGAAGTATGCTGATGCTCATAGAACTGATAAGCAATTTGTTGTGGGTGGTAAGGTTTTCTTGAGAGTGCGACTGCGAAAGAGTTCAATCTAATATGGAAAGGGTTCTAAGCTAGCACCTCACTTTGTGGGACCATTCAAAATTCTAGAAATGATTGGCTCAGTTGCTTACCGCCTTGCTCTAATGCCTAGCCTAGCATGCATTCATGATGTTTTCCATGTTTTAGTGCTTCGGCAATATATTCCTAATATTGTACATGTTCTTGATTGGAATGCATTGCAGGTAGAGGACATGCAGCTAGCTTTGGAGCCGGTTCCTATTCTGGAGCAGCGGAAGTTGACCCTCAGGGGTTGAACCATCAAGTAGGTAAGGGTCCAATGGGACCCTACTGATGATTCTTTAGCTACTTGGGAGGATGCAGCTAGATTGAGGGAGTTATATCCCTACTTGTTTGTAGGCTTCTAGGAGTAAGCCTAACCCAAGGGGGGGTGGATGTAGTTCCTACCCTCGCTCACATCTTTTCTAGACATATTGTTGCTATTATTATTGGACTATGATGGACTAGTTTTATGTTGATGGATTAGTGGTATTGTTTTGACACTATCAGACATTATGTTATGAATTCAGTGGTTATGTGATGAGATCATTTAGACTTTACATTTCATGCATACCTGATGATCATTACATTGCTTTTAGTTATTGTTGATGATTAGTTAGATGGTTTATTATCTCATGTGTTTTATAATGGATACTTACCCCATACTTGCATGTGTATGGTGTGCATGTTTTCTTATTGTATGGCATTTTTGATATGGTTAAGGAAGGGAGTCGTAGTCACTTGCTTAGTCAGAATCTACACGATGCACCACTTCCTACCATTTTCTGTTTAGCTTAGCATTATATATATTGTATGTACATGCATGGTTTTTCTACAGGTTGCAGGTACCCGGTATCGACTTCCCTAAATTGCCAGGATGAGCATACCCTATTACACTATCTCAATGATAAGAGAAGGGAGATAAATTCTCAAGTCCAAATCCCAAACCTTTAAGCCAATTGTCCTAGTGAGGTAGGACAAGTATCTGGATATTTTACTCACCGAATGTGTCGGATGACATAATTCAAGATTTTTAACCCTTTAGACTAATTTTGTGTGATTTTCTCTATGATGGGTTTTCATATTTTATCTTGGAGGTCTATGGTGAATTTTCTATTAATTAAGTCTTAATAAATAGATTTAATTAATAAATTAATTATTTGAGAAAATTAATATAAAATATCATGTTATTTGATATTTTGATTATAATTAATTAAAGAAAACAAAGAATTAAATTTAAAAAATTAGAAATTAAAATTAATAATAATAATAAAATAATAATAAAGTAATAAATAAATAATAATAATAAAAGTTATTAAAAATTAAAATGAAAGTTATAAATACTTAAATAGAAATTATATAAAAAGTAAATTGGAGTTATAAGCTTCCATGAGAATTAACGCACCTTTTTATTTCTCATATGTCAACAACACGGGGGTTAGTGCATCAATTAAGCACATGGTGTCTACAACCCTATGACTCATCTAGAAGGTTGGAAAAGACACATGCTGTCATATCACAGTAACATGATGTTTAAATTAAACCGTGGGCTGAATGTTTAAAAGTTTTTGACTAGTGGAAAGATCCGCACCCACTATCCTTGCGGGCTGGTGGAGTACCTACCGTCGCAGGTACTACAATGATAGGGGTACTCCGTACCTGTTGTCGCCACAATACTCTACAACAGCAGAGTACAGAGTGCTCATGGCTCCACGGCGAAGGGAGTAAATGTAGTCATTGTTTGTAAAAACAGTGCCGAATGATATAATGTGCACCGCGATTTACAAATCGCAAACAATGTTATGCGATGGAAAAATGCGGGTTCATTGGTAATGTTGTAATGTAAAACATTATCAATGGTAACGTTATATATTATGATATTATCATATGAACTCAAAGGCATATGTTTTAATAGTTATGTGATAAAAGTTTTTATGATCGAAGTTGTTATAATTCAATTCAATTTTGTTAAAACATAATAATAATAATAATTTATATATTTATATATATGTATGTATATATATATATTTAAATATATGTATATATGTATATATGTAATATGTAAATATATTATTAATAGATTTAAATTATTATTATTTGATAAATGATTTATATTAAAGGTTCATAATTTAATTGTTTTAAATTATTAAATAAAGTATATTGATAGTTTGGTGGGGAATGTTTTTCAAACAAAGATTATAATTGAAAGATGGATTTTAAGGAAAGTTTTTATTCATTCAAGTTAATATATGTGTTAGGAAAACTGTACAAATGTTCCTCCTTTCACTTTCCAAACTTGGAAACATCAACTGAGACCTCTACATTTAAACTCAAGTTTTTAAACTAAGCAAAATGAAAACATGTGTTTACATTGTGTATTCTTATGCTATTGTTTTGGGTTTTGGGTTGACTAGTGTTGACCAGTTATAGGACGTCTACTAGAGGCTTGGGAGTTATGTGATTGTGATGTCATGATGATGTTTTAATCTTGATCTTTATAAACCCAACCATGGTTATGTGATGGAATGCTCTATGTATTGGATGTAATTACTGATTGTTATAGTTGAGATTCTTATGTATGAGATGCTTGACTTAACCATTTTTGGTCATCGATCAGTTATCCTTGGTTAGTTTCTAGTTGCCATGATGGGACTGTAATGTGGATTTATTCTTGATGATGTCATGATGTGACATGTTTGACTCAACCATTTTTGGAGTCTTCGATCAGTATGATGAGATATATTTTTGTTATTGAGAAACATTGGATACTTTGATTATTAGTGATGCTTCAATTTCCAATAGAGAGTTGTTGTGATCATGATTTTATATGGATGTTTACTCATGGAGATTTGATGCTTTTATGCATATTTGATGATTTTATTATAGATTATCTTTTGTGATTTTGAGATTTATGATTCCATGAGCTTAGGGTAGGATATTTGCATGTAGTGTCGGGAAGTAGCTTGCAATGGGGGCCGGGGCCCTAAGAGGCTGCCGGGCTAACTCATTGTAAGTTGGAATAATAAGTGATAACATTCACACCTAATACTAACTAAATGAACCTAAAAAGATAAGAGTTTTGTTTTTGCCCATGCCTTGAGTGCTTGTACAGGCTAGGATGGGAGTAGTGAGAACGCAGGGTTGCAACCTTGCATTCTGTAGTATGCCTCATCAGTATGAGAGGATACTAGTGGCTGCATGAGATCGGTATGGACCTATGAAGTTTAGCTAACTGCCAGGGTAACTTGTACATGATAAATGCGATGACACTTTCTCGCTTGCATAGTAGGTTCTTACATGTCATTGTGTGCCTCTGGGGATTAGATGTCAGATTTTGTGTTTGAAACCTTTGAGTTAGTATACTTTTAGGATTCCTGGACTTATGAGATTTGTGCTATGTGTTTTGGATAGCCTATTTGGGACTTGAGATTATCTCCTCAGCATGGTGGGAGTAGAGCACTTAGGTACCACACGGTTCGGTGGTAGTGTATTTTCCACTCTTATCATTTGAGATTTATTGAGACATCGTGGCTGATGCATCCTTCATGATGGTGGATATGTATCCTTTCATTGATGATTAGCATATGTTAGATGATGTTATCTTATGCTTATATTTGCATGTTAGATTACTTTCTACATATGTTGTTGTATATGCTAGGAGTGACATTCCTACTATGTTAATACCGATGATCTCTTCGGTGATTTGGAATGTTACGCATAGAGGGATGGCTAGGATCTGCAATTATCTAATGATGCTATTAACAGTTGGGAGGAACCATGCACTTAGTTTATTTTTTTGATCTTCTATGATGATGTATCATGTGTATCATGTGATTATCTTTACTTTGATGTATCATGGATTAGAATAGGGTGATGTACCATAATTCACGTATGTATATTGTTTTGAGCTTGTCATACCCTGTGACATGTACAAAGGATGAATGAGCATTTGAAATGTAATGAATAAACATTGGACTTATCATTAGTATTTCATGTGGATGTTGTACTAGATGGATTCATGAATGATAGATGTAATTCAACATTAAGGGATCTTTAAAGAATGTAAATCTATTATGTATGTTATGTTGACTTTCAGATGGACATTGCTATTGTTTTCGTTATTTCGCATAAGTTATATGTGGTATTTACTTTCATGTTAAAAAAAAATGCTACTAAACTTAGTGAAATTTTAGGTTAATTCTTTGGATCCCTTGGCAAGGCATTACACGCAAATTGAAAATTGATGAGATCTTCATTATTAGGTAGGTAAATACCTCTGACCTAAGGAGAAATGGAATTATCTCTAAGGATATAGAAGAGAGCCTTTGAGGCAATCAAAAAAAGAGAAGGTGCTAGAGGACACCCCTGTCTAATGGATCTACCAAGAGAAAAAGGAGCAGAGAGAATACCATTGACTTCAACCTGAGCAGAGGCATCATTAAGAAGCATCTACACAATTTTACAAAAGAAGGGGGGGAATCCGAAGGCATCTAACATCATGAGAACAAATCTCCACTCAACCCTGTCATATGCTTTCTCAAAGTCAAGAAAAAGCATGGCAAAGCTTTGATGCGAGCATTTAGACCAATCCATGGCTTCCCAGCTAGCTATGAGATTCTCTAGAATGTACCTACCCTTGATGAAACTAGTTTGGGTGAAATTAATAAACTTGGGAAGAATATTGACCAACCTAAGAGCCATGATTTTAGCCAAAATCTTATAAGAAACATTAAGAAGGGTAATTGGCCTCCAATTCTTAATGAAGGTCTTATCACCATCTTTAGGGAGGAGCTTAATAATACCTTTATTGACATCCTAACCCAAGGAACCCTTAGTCAAAGCTTCAGAATAAAGGTCCTTGAGATCCTTACATATCCAACTGATATTGGATTTATAGAACACAATTGGGAAACCATTAGGGCTTGGGGATTTATCATTATTGAGGACCTTGATAGCTCCCTCAATCTCCTCAATAGAGATATCTTTAGCAAGGATATCAATATCTTTTGTGTCCAACTTTTTAGGAATGAGAACTTTGCATTTATCTCTTATAGAGTCAACCTCACAGGAGTCTTCAGAGGTAAAAAGGCCCTTATAATAGTTGGCAAAAGCCTGAATAATAACCTCAGGATCAGTAATATCATGATTATCAATCGAAAGTCTATCAACAGACTCTTTAATATGCTTATGTTTAAGAAGGTTAAAGAAAAACTTAGAGCCCCTATCCCCATATTGATACCAGTGAGCTCTAGATCTGATCTTGGCTCCCTGAATCCTAACCTGCTAGTGCTTCCTAGGAGCATCCTTAGTAGCTATAACCTGGGTGAGAAGATCCATATTAGAGGGATTATTTTGGATGTTGTTCTCAGAAATTTGCATATCATAAGATAATTTTTTTCCAACAAACCTGTAGTCCTTAGCCTTTTTCTGACCAATGGTTTGTAGAAAAACCCTCCAGGTAGACAAATTAGTGTTCCATCTATCCAGATGGGACATGTGCTGAAGATTAAGTTTATTAAGACTTCTAATAATCTGCAGAGTAGCAAGAACATCCTCATCCAAGAGGAGGCTGGTGTTTAAAATGAACTTATTGCTGGTAGACTTATGTTGAAGGGAGCTACTATTAAAATTTACTTTAGTCAAAATAGGGTGATGATCAAAAAGAGTAGTAGCAATGACATGGATAATATTCCTAGCACTGTTAAGGGGGAAAGAGAAAGAAAACCTATTGGAATAGAAATGGTCAAGCTTGGAGTAAATCCTCGCATTGCCCTACTGAAAATTACACCAAATGTGCAATAACCCAAAATTAGAACTCCTATTCCTAGCAATAGGATCAAAAAGATTCTTAAAATTTATAAGTTTATACCAAAAAAATTTCTCATTATCTTTCCAATGAAAAGGAGAGCCCCTCAACTTGTCATCCTAGGATTCAACCATGTCGAAATCACCACCGAAAAGCCAAGGCATATCAGGGAGGCCTAAAGCCAATTCCAGAGCTCAATTGTTTCCTTAGGGTCATTTGAAGCATAAATAGCACAAACTCCAAAGGGTTTATTATCATGCTGCAGAGTCACCCATATAGCTCTCTGACAAGGAGAACATCCCTCATTGATGATATAGTTACCCCACATGCAATTAATAAGCAAAGCAACACCACCTCTACCTCTCCCATGGTTAGAATAAAACTTGATAGCATCCCTCCATATAAAGTTGAGATTGGAATCCAAAGTGAATCCCACAGCCTTGACTTCTTGCATCATAAAAAAATCAATAGAATGCAAAGAATCTAACAACCGCTTGATAATATACTTTCTATCAGGGGAATTTAAACCCCTCACATTCCAAGATAAACAATTCATTGAGAAATAGAGTGAGGGGTGGAACACGCAATTCTCTCTTGATTACTAAGAGTCGAGAATTTATTTGAGCACTCCCCTATTTTAGGCACAAATGCTTTGTTCTTTGAACCAAGGGGCCTACCTCTGTGTCTGGTAGCAGAAGGGACCATATTAACATCATCATCAAACTCTTTTATAGACTCTATATCCATGGAAGGCCCAATATGAGCATCAGTGGGCATAGGGTCAGCCAAGATGATCTCAAAATTATAATCATCCCCAATCTCTTGGAAGACTTTTGGAGGGATTGTCTAAGATGAATCCCTTGTGAGGGGTTTTTCCATCAAACCATCATGTTTCTTTATGTAGTTGGTACCGGTATTGGTAATGGTCAAAATGGGAGCAAATAACAAGCTAGATTGTTGAGGAGAACTCATAGTAGGGTGGGAAGATTTTTGCATAGAGTTGCTATTTCCTTTTTTTCACTTTTTCTTGTCTTGGACAATAGTGAAACCATCATTCAAATTGAAATTAAAGGCTGAGTCACTAATAGGGGGTGCCTAAAGATCTTCATTAGAAGGAGCTTGGGAAGAAAATGAAGCAAGAGTCATTTCCCCAATAGTTTTCCCAGGATGAGTGATAATAGCAGAGTGAGGGTTAGACACAATTTTAATTGAGTCATTAGGTGTGTTGCCAAGAGGAGATGGTGGTGAAGAAGGAGGGCGGGTGTAACTAAAGACATTCTTCTATGGCAAGTTGCAGGTGACTGAGGGAATAACCACATTATCAGTAGAGGGGTTGGGTTTTTTCTTGATGATAGGACAATCCTTATGGAGGTGCCCTTCTCTTTGACAGAGAAAACATGCGTTCAAACCCCCCAGAATCTCTACAGGGAAAATATAAGTTTCATTAAGGATATTAATGGAAATATCAACAAGGATATCCTTACCAGGAAAGAAAGAGATAAGAATCCAGGAATCCATATGTGGGACAAGTCTCACAATTTTGTCCATTCGGACAACTTTACCAATAGGTCGAAGCAATTGTGGTAAAAAATGCCACAGAAATGGGAGAATTTTTTTAACCAGTATCCACCTTGGTGCCAAAAGTGCAAGAACCTCCTCATGGACGGCCTCAGGCAACCAAGGAAGAGACCTAAAAGAAGTGGAACCCACATTCCAAATTTTTTTTTAAAGCACCTCTTCTTGAGCATCATGATTCACAAAGAAAATCACATACAAGCCCTTCTGTAATTGCCTATAGAATGAAATGTGTAACCCTAGTTTGTTATTCCAATATTGATGAAACTAGTCATCCATAAACTTTCTTGGTGGACATTTGTCAAGTTCAATAGCTGAAAAAATATAGCAGTATCTCTCAATCTATTCTTTTCCTTAACAATTTCTTCTAACATTTCTGGATTCGAAACAAAAGCAAATGGTGACAAGGGAACTGAAGGGATCTTACCAGTTTTAGATGCTTCATTGTTGACAGTGCCTACAAATTCAAACTTGGCCTTATCGTTAATGGCAAAGAAATGAGCCATTGACTCAGAAAAAGATTTAGGATGAACATTGTCATTCAGAGAGGAGGAGCCATTAATTGGCAATGAATTTACCTTACCTGCAACATGCTCAACATCCCTTACCTCAGCCATAAAACTTCCATACACAGAGGAGGTTTTCTATTCTCCACATGATCCGTTGGCAACATCGGAGGTCGCCACCTTAGCTAAACCCAACGCCGAAAAAATGTGTACAAGGAAAATTTTCTATCAAAAATTTAGCTCTGCTTATTTTGGGCAAGTATCTCCAAAAGCCAGAGGTCACCACCTTGACAAAGCCCTAGGCATAGACCCACATGAAAAAAAAAATGCAGATCGAAGGGAGCAGATCTAAGAGATCAAATTTGCATTTGTAGAGATCAAAAATGTTGGCTCAAATTTGCATCCATCAAAATTCAAAAAAGTCAACTTCAAATTTGCATCAGCAACAGATCAAAAATACAATAAATCCTACTTCAAATTCGCACCCGTCTGCTTCCTATTATTTAAATTCTTTTTATTATTCTCCATTATTATTATTTTATTTCTTACAACTCCCATATATAAATAATAATTTATTTATTTATTTAATTTTTAAAAATAAATAAATAATAATATTTTTATTTTTATTTTTTAAATCTGAAATTAATAATTATCTTTAAATTTTTTTAAAAATTAACATATATAAAATAAAAATAATCTTGCATGCGTTATTGTTGCATGCTTGTTTATTTTTAGGCATACATGATTATTGTATCTATTTTTATAAAATGCATTTATTCATTTTCACATGCATAAATATGTTCATTTGTATTTATTTCTTTACATGCAAAACTACATTGAATTGCATGTATATCTTTAGACATACATATGTTTTTAAACATAATTCTTTTCACAATAAGTATACTCTACTTTATTTATAAAGTATGTAAATATATATAGACATATAATTTTCTCAATTTTATTTTATTCCAATGCTAGATTTAACTTCTAATTTGATTGATAGTGTCTAACTCAGCTTTGACTTTCAATTTATTTTAATTCTATAAATTATTTACAAAAAAAAATATAATCAAGCTCTAAATTAGATGAATATTCATATTTTCTAACTATTTTGCATGTAAGTTTTCTCAAGAGGAACCTAAGGTTTGATAGATTTCATGCAACATAGCTTTACTAATTTTAAAGCAAGGGTTTCTAGATTTAGGTTTTATTAGAATTTTCTAGATGAGAACAATAAAATTTCTTCCTTCTAATTTCTAAAAAATAATGTAACCCAAAGTAATTTCTTTTTTAAATTTCACAAATAAAACTATTCAGAAATTTTAACAATCATTACAATGCAACCTCATAGACATGAAGAAGATAATCTTTTCAAATGAAAGATTTGCAAGGTTTTCAAACCCTACATCAAATTTGCTAGTACAACCCCAAAACACACGATGCAAAATACTCCTAAGCTTTGAACTTACTCTATACATTCAATGTTGAAAAAATAACAAACCTTTGTGTAAATCTATTAATTTTAACTCTCCATCCAATTGCTCTCCCAAAACTTGCCTATCTCTAAAATCACCAAAGAGCCTCTAATAAAGAGCCCTAACCCTAACTAAGGTTTCCTAATTTTTTAATTTGGTAAAAAACACTTACTTTGAATAAAATATCAATAACTTAATTTAATAAATCTTTTCATGCACACTGAAAGCACTTCTAATAAAAAATATTACTTTCTTTTTTGCCTCCACTTTATTTATTTGGCATGCCATTTTTAGAACCATAATTTATTATTTTAATTAATAATAATAATTAAAGTCTACTATTTAATTGCAACTTTAATTTTATCATTATTAATCAAATAATTATAATAAATTAACATTTACTCTTCAATATATTAATCCTATTTTACTTAATTTTCCAATTTAGACTCTTAAATTAAATTTTTAAAACTAGACTAAATTATATATTTAAGTAAAATTTTGTGATTAATTAAATATTATCATATTTTAATAATTTCCTTTTAAAACCAAATAATATTTAATAATTCAAATATCATAAGATTAATCCAAACATCATAATTCAAACCATTTATCAAGAAAACCACATAGTCAAACCCACATAAAAGTAACATAAGCAAAATTGACCAAACCAAAAAATTAAACAACACACACAAAGAAAAGACCAATGGTTTCAAAAGGGTAGGTAGTTAGATAAATGCCTTCCTTCTTAGGAAAATTAATTAGGTTTTGATTGAGATTGAACTTGAACAATATCTCCTCATTCATACCATTGAGTTATTGTAATAGAGCACACTCATCCTGGTAATTCATGGAAGTTGATGCTTAGTACTTATATAACCTACATAAAAGATGAGCATGTGCATATATATCTAAGCTAAAAAGGAAATGGTGGGGAGTAGTACATCATGTAGATCCTGACTCGTAGGTGACTATGACTCCCTCCCTCAACCACATTAGGCACATCAAATGAAATGTAAGACATACACACAAACACCATACACATGCAAGTATGGGGTAATTGTAAAATTAATAAAGATGACTATAAACATCATCATATTCAAACATAAGAAACTTGTCATCATGAAGATATGGTAAACATCATTTGAAGACACATCATATGACATCATTATGAAGGTAGTTATATTCATTGATTAAAAGCAATTAGATCATCATCATTACAAGTATGTAACCATTGTTCTATGATATAATTAATTACCCTACATAACAAAGTATTGTATTTAAAATATCAACTAAGAGCTAACATGTCCATAGAAGAGTCAAACAAAACTTTCACAATGTACTCTGCAATGATAGTAAAGGAAGGGTATTACACACTGAAGACCTTATGTTACTACTTGAGCTACTAGTAGATGGTGAGTATTCATCATTATTATCTAAAATAGGGTCACATGAATATAATCTATTGAGTGCAACCAAGGTGAATGTTAACTATCTTCCAAGTCTCAACAATATTAAGAATCATCATAGCCTATCAATATGTCACCTTCACTAGATTTGGATGGCATGCATAACCATCATTATCTTATGAGGTACACTTAGTTTCATATATTTTAATCATTTTGTCACTTGTATATATGATCTTGTTTCTATCATAACAAATGTTTGTATAGGTATTTGGGTTTAAGTATTTAGTTATGACTTTGCATGTTAATGGGGTATGCAGTTTTGTCATTAGTGCTAGTTTTCTATAAATACTATTTTTTTTGCAAAATAAATATCTCATTTGGATTTCTCATGAAGCTTTTGTACAACCATTGAAGCATAATTCACAAAATTTTTCAAAAACACAACAACAAGAATAAGAACATACTAACAAGAATAAGTACATATACATTGAAGACCTTCTATTACCACTTGAGCTACTAGTAGATGGTGAGTATTTTTCATCATCATCATCATCATCCTCACCTAACATAGGCTCGATGCATATCTTCTTTCCTTCATTTCTTTCCCTTTCCTAGCTCTTCAAGTTCTATCTATAACCTTTGTAGAGAATATGAAAAAGCTAGAATTGGAAATGAGCTACTCCAAAATCTTTGGTAATTATTTGTTTGTGGTCCTTTTCTATGTGTGTTGTCATCTCAAGTTTTTGTGCTTGGGGGCCTAGCCCTTTTTGTTGCCATTATTTTGTCTGGTTGGCTTTTTGATGTTTTCGAGTCTTTTTTTTTTGTTCTAGTTTTTAGTCAACACTTTACTTGATATGTCTCTATTTAGTACTATTTTGTAAAAGGATTTTAGGGTCCCTTCAAAACCTATTTTTACATAATTATAATCATAAACTATTAACTATCCTTATCAAAATGATTAATTATCAACTAGCTCACAATAGTTATCGACAAGTCCTATCATCCCAATTAGTTATTAACCAGCCCCATTACCTTAATCAACTCATTCGATATAGTTGTCTTGATCATTTCAATAAATAATTAGTTAGCTAAACTTATCTAATGGGTAGTTTTTAATCCCTTTCCCAATGCAATATCCTAGTATGTCACGTAGCTTTATCGCCCATGTGTTATCATTGAATATTCCTTATGATCTATTAAGAGATTGTCCTTTGGATATAGATTACACAATATCTTGAGGGGGCTATCAACCATTACCCAATCAAACTAGGGCATCGATCAAAAATCAATTTTTTTCTTTAAAACAATGTAATAGGGAACATTGTCTCAAACAGGGGTAATAAAATATAGAAACCTAAAAATGTCCTTGTAAAATTAGAATAATTTAATTAGTAATTAAATAAGTATTTATATTAATAATATAATTCATTATATTCTTCCACTATTTTTTAAATAAATATTCTTACATGTTTAAATAACTCATTATTCTTAGGAAAGAGCCTACAACACAATGATAAATTGCGAGTCTCTTATTTGGGATGTCTTAGGTTCAACTCTACTTGATCTTAACATATAATAACAATTAATCACAAATATAGTAATAAATAAATAATAAATAATCACTAATAGATTTGGAATCGATTTGCGATGGCTATGTGTTGCAATTATGACAGTAATGTGTCGCCACTGCGATAGACATAGATGTCATAGTTATTTAGTCACAAATTACAATGTTTATTCTTTGCTATTGCAATTATGACACCTATCCATCGCTATGTAGCCACTTATATTGACATCAACCCCGTCACAATTCCTATGCTTTTTATCGCAATTGCGATGAGGTTGTCGTCGTATCTACAGCAACCCCATCACAATACTTGACCAAGTCATCGCAATTGTGACACCAACCCCAGCAATTGCAATGGGGTTGTTGTGGATGTGATGGAAATTGCATCACAATTTCTAGGATTGGCATCACAATTGCGACGGTAAGAGAAGTAAAAAAAAAAAATATTCAATTTCTCATTAAGCCCACACCACTCCTTCAATTGGTCTTGATCTTCTATTCACTCCTTCTCTCTTCCCTAGGTGACTGTCCTAGTGATGGATCATGGCGTACAATCAAGAAGCAAAGATTGCACATACTTATTCAAATAGGTTCCTAAACTTACATGCTAGTCTATATGGAAAATATTAACAGCCTTCAAGCTCTAGAGGTGCACAGTTATCGTCAAGTTGTGTGATTCAAATATGCACTCCTAATTTTTGGGCCATTTCATTGGAAGAGAACCACAAGATATCTATAGATGACTAGGCATTTTATTCTTATACTATTAAATTAGCAGCATTATTGTGTATGCCTGGAAATAAAGATGGAAGATAGCCTTGGCGATGCTTCTAATGTTAAACTGAGATTATTGAGAACTTTAACAGTAGACCCAACAACTAAATTAGTCACTGTCAGAAATCTAAATTTCCTTCAATAAAAATAAAGAACTACTATAATGTAAAAAACATTACAATTATAGCACTGCCACCCTAGTTGACAATAGAATTACAATCTAACAACTCCATCTGACAGAATATTTACTAGAAGACCTAAAAATATTTCACACTCTAAAATAACCTTTAGAAAGGTTAGCATGCAATCTTTGCATGAAAAGTGAAAATGCATGTTGAGATATCTACCTTTAAATTCCCTAGCAGTATGCTATGCATACAAAGTACAGATGCTGCATCATATGATCTTAATGAAGTAGATCTAGTTGAAGGTGCAAACTATAATAATTGCTGATAGATAAATATAGTGATAAAATAGAATATGTCAAACGCAATCTTGCAGATCTAACTCCTAAAGTTTCACTTTTGAAATATAAGCTCTTCACAGCTACAAAAATACATAGAATCATGGACACATCTGCCAGACATTTAAATGCATGCAGTTCCACCAATGGATAAAAGTGGCAACACATAATGTCCATGTAAAGATGTCATGGTGTGTACATGTAGACAAGCTTGCTCGGAAATGAACACAATGAAAAATGATAGGCAATACCCCAAGTATAGGATATGAAAATTGAGCTTAATTCAGAAAAATATTTAATTAGAGCATACAACTCATGAACCAAATCTAAACCAACTTAAAGTATGAATAAGAATGAGGGTATAGAATATGATGAATGTGTGCATGCTTGCTGACAAATAACATAAACACTATTAAATAATCCCGTGTTTAAAAATGATTTGCCTGTAAGAAAACATATGCACCAAACAAATAGGTAATTGAACCAAGTTATATATAACAGTAAAGTGGATTACAATCTCACCAGGACAGATGTCATCAGACCAAGAGATCCAAATCCTAAAAATAGAAAATCCAGTCAGGTTTGCTTCTAGAGAAAGTAATCATGTTTCCTTCCTTACAAAAATAATAGATATATGTAAGATTAGATATAATGATCAGTTCAAAGCTAGATTTAATGAAAAATAGTATTTTGCACCACTAACCCTATGCAAGGAAATCAATCTGCACATCACCGTCATAATTTTTGCATGCCCAAACATAGGCACCATCACTCTTCAAGGCATAGGCTACCATGTCATCAATAAGCCTATGCTCATACCTATTCATGAATCAATCATTGAAAGAAGTTATTGTGTGCCCAACAGAGTCAAGATAATCAACATTGCAATCTTCATATTATTGTGCCAAGAAACAAAACCAACCAGATTCCTGCTGTGTCATATTTAGCTTTTCAACTGGCCTCATATACCTCCTGGAAGATATCTTTAAACCTACCAATTTAAGTCACATATAAGAAGAATCTCTGAGAATATGAGGATCATTAAGCTAGAGAATGATAAAGAATGATAACATGGGAAGTAAGGTGTGTTAGAGAAAAAGGTAAAAATAAGATCATCAATCCTTGTATTGATTTGAAAACATACCTTCCATCATATTTTTTTAAAATTGTGTTTTTAGTACTCAGGTAAAGTGGCCATTTCTTCTCATAAGCTGTTGCCATTGATGCATCAACAAATGCACAAATAGACTGCACAGAAATAATTAATCATAATTGAATATTTGAGATTTGCTCAATTAGAATTAGAATAGGAAATTATATTTGTCATAAAAGAGAGGACTACATACCTCATCAGTATTGTACATAGCTAATGCTATTCCTCTATCTCCTTTAAAGTCATATACCTCCAACTCTTTAGTTTCACCTCCATTCTCTAGAACTGCATCAGTTGACAGAAATCACCATTGCATGCTAAAAAGAATACTAATGAAACAAAAAATAGATGTTTTCCAATCTCTGACAGTGAAACCACAATGATATTCACTAAGCCGAAAGAAAATAATATTATAATTCAATGTGTTCACAAGTTTTCAGATATGGAAATAATCCAAGTATCCTTAGAAGTGGAGTTCAAAAAGCAAAAAGCTCTTCACTTTTAGTGATAAAAACCTCATTACCTTTGTTAACATCATTACCTTTGATTATCTTTTGTGACCTTTTCTCGACTAAAGACTTATGAAAACTATAATGTCATTCCTAAATGACTCTAAAAGACCTTTTAAAACACTCTTCACACACCTATAACCTTAACTAACCCCATTCAAGCCTAAGCTGGCTTATGTTGCCAATGTTGGCAATTTTACAAGATCTTGCACTTTGAGTACATTTTACATCATTTAGGGGCTTTAATAGCCTATTACATCATGTAAACACTACCATCCATCCATAACTCTTCCTAGGACACCCTAGGACTTCAAATGACCCTTTACATCATATTGACTCCCTATTTGTGCCAATTTGAGCTTCACTTACATCTTATTGAGCTTCACTTTGTTTCGAGAATAGTTTAATATTATCTACTAAACAGGCCAACCACGTGAAGGTGGAAGCTCATTTAGCCCCACCCCCCTCCCCCTAACATCACTCTACATTCCTCGTTAACATCTAACATTCATTCATTCTTTCAACCATTAATAAAATGTAACATTCAATCAATATCACATGATAACATTCATTAACAAATTAGATTCGTAAACATGCAACATTCATCAATATTTTGCATTAACACATAATCCATGAACATTCATTAGCACATAATTAAATTCATTGAGACATGAAATTCAGTCATTATCAATTAAGGTATGTAGATGACAATCATTTCTTTTTTTTCTTTCTATTTCTTTTTTCTTTGTAAGCTCTAAGAGGAGCATCAGTGTCATCATCAATTCCCCCCTCATCAGTTCTTTTCTATGTTCTTCATGATCTCAAACTCCTATGCTGTTGCAAAGGGGGCTCCTCTGCAATAACAAATAAAAGAGTTAAATTAAAAATAATTTATTATAATTGTTACAAGTATTTAATTATTTTAAATAACATAACTATGGTGCTCTTTACCTGATCTGACCACATCATTTTGTCTAGACTCAACGTCAACACGCTCATGAACATCAACCCCTTGATCCTCTACAACTGCTATACAAAATGCTACATTAATCCAAACACCAATTGCAATTACATATAAAAAATTTAATAGCAAATGTATACCTCCACCACTGGGATGCACATCATGCAAACCTTCAGCATTAACAGATTGTGTAGAAGGATTTTCAGGCTGCATTCCAACATCCTACGCATTGTTATCATTGCTTGCTTAAAATAGATATACTCACTTTATATTGGAGCTTAATATCAAATAGACTAATTGGTAAAGTATTCAATTTGAAATTAATTTCATTTAGATTATTTACCTGTGGCTCAGATGCATCATTATTAGAACCTTCCACACTAATTTCAGCTCATAGCCATTTAGCCATGGCTCTATAGCCTTGTTGGAAGCCAATTCTATTATCCTCTTCTATGATGCATCTCTTGAACTCTGAGCCTTGCATTTTTGCATGGTATGGTGAATTTTACTTGCATTGTTTCATCAACCAATGGAGGGTAGTTAAAATATCAAAAGGAAATACAAAAGTTGCAAAAGTTGAGGATCATGAATACTTACAACTCATGCTTGAAGTTTTGAAAAACCACCAGAGCCGAGCTTGTGTGTCCCGTGCTTTTCTAGTCTTGCCTTTGTTGCCTTTGATGTGTTAGGAAATCTATGAAAAGTTTGAAATATGTTAGATAGTATAAATATAGAGGTTAATTAGTACATAATTACATTCTCAATAGTATCACATACCTTGGTGTACTCTCTACTGGTGTAATTGTATTTTTCGTGTAAGCTTTATACTTTCCATCCAAAATCAGAGCCTGCCACTCAGCCTCAGGAACATCGGGCAGACGCTCATACCTAGGTTTATCCTATAAATTTTTTCTATACTGGTCCCTAATATACTTCAAACATAAACCAAATTTTTCAAGGAGCTTGTTTCTCTCGAATGCATGAGGTCCAAAGAGTTGGGTCATGCTCTCTATAAGATCATGCTTCAACTTTTTGTCTTGGAGATTCCACCTTTTAAGTTAAAAAAAACATGTTAGACTCATAAATGAAGTGAAGCTACCTTTAATATAGTTCAAGATATGGATGAAAAGGAAAACTATTCTAGCAATGATATGAAATCAAAATAGTGGTTTGGGGTTTTAGTTAGGATATGATGTTCCACCAGGTACGCACGATGGGCCCGAATATTCACAAACACTCATCACCAAGTTTTTTCCAAAAAACATCATTCCCTACAAAACAATCATGGGATCATTAGTCAATAAAGAGTGATCAAAAACTAAATTACTATTATATCGCTATAGAATAATAACTTTAAAGTACTTGGAACTTTGGCTACTTTTAATGGAATGTCTTCATCATCGTTGATGATCAATATGACATCCTTCACCGTTCCTATACTAGGAACATAGGAACATCCAAGGAATGATGCTACAACTCCTATTGCAAACAGTTTCATAAGTTTCATAAGTTCAAATAAATTAACTTGTTTCAGATAAATTAACAGTTCGGTCTGCTCTATTTAGAGGAAACTGCCATTAGCATTTTCGTATAGGCATATATTGGCAAATCAGAGATGCATCTAAGAATTGCAGAGACTAAGGATAATAGATCAGACATGGCATCCATCATTTATTGCATGTAATAGATAGACATCCAAAACAACATCAAATCAACTTTACAAGAATATATATCCATATTTGACACTGCAACTGAATCTCTATATTAGACATTGCAAGTAAAAAACTCTGTATCTAAAAGAGCAATATCATTGTTATAAGCAACATATCACACTCCATTACATAAACTATAAAGATAAGATAAGATATAGAAATTGTATCACCATAGGCAACATCATCTCATCAATTGTTGGGTATATACTTTGTCCTATCAGATATCATAGCCATTGTTGAAAGCAATAAATCATTTGCATAAGATTGTCAGCTACATGAGATACAGTAGCACATTCATATCAATAAAGTGATAAACCATATCCATAAGGAAAAAACACTTTTATATCAGTTATTGCATTTATTTCAATTTGTATATAGAAGCTTATCTAAGTGTAACTTTCATTACTTGCTTATTTTGCATTTATTTGGCATAGTGAAAAAGGAAGTAGAGGTAATTATCCCTGTTTCCTTGCTTATCCAAAAGTGGGATATTACATCTATAATTAATCAATAAATATGAGTTCCCATATTTTCAGAATTCCCAAAAAATCTTTGCATAATGTGTCCAGTGCGTATTTCAGGCCATTATGTTGGTGTCCATATGTGCATTCATCCTCTTTTGATGAATAATTTGTGCAGGCTTAGTGGTTAGTGTAAATATGTTCAGGCCGTAGTGAACAAGTATAATTTGTGCAGGCTTGGTGTACTCATTGAAATAACAATTGAATAGGAGTCGACAATTGTAACAGTCAAAAGAAGGTGATGATTCATGCAAGAAGATGTGAAAAATACATGAAAAAGTAATGTTTGAGTTCAAAGATAGTAGACATGTGAGTCTGGTTAATCATTCACGTGAATTATAAAAACCAAAGGCGTATCAAATAAAAAGTTGTAAAAAAATTGTGAAAAAGTTTAAACGTTGAGTGACTACCAAAGGGGGGTCATTACAATCTACATCGTAAACACATAACACTTAAACACATAAAAAAAAGAGAGAAAAAGAGGGATTTGTGTACCAATAAATGGTGCAACAGTCGATGCCTGTAAGCTATGTGTTGTCGAATCAACAGTTGAAAAGCGATTTGTGGTTGTCCTAGATGGAGGCGACATCATCATAGGATCTGAAGCTGAAGAATAAAATTGTTAGAGCATGCATAAATATAGAACACGTGCATAAATTTAGTCTTAATTTCATGTATTGTCAATGATTATGATAATTCCTATCTATATTCAATGGAAAAAACAAGTGGGGAATGGAACATGCGATCTACCTGAACCACCTGCAACACCCTCATCATGGGAATGGGGCTCGAAATCATGCAAAAAACTTTGTAAAGAAAATACATCCATATTTTAATTAATGCCATAAAAAAGCATAATATAAAAACCATTATTGAACTCTTGTTATAATTAAAAATTTCATTAATACTTACTTTTAAGCTTTCAGAGGTGTGCAATAATTCAGATGCCCTATTTTTTATTTCTTGAGTAGTAGGCTTAATGGTTGCCAAACATATAATTTCTCTGCCAATTTTCTTTAGCAACTTTTTAATCGAACCGATCGGGTCATCGATCTCTGCTAAATCAATATAAAATGGGTCCTACTTAGGGGCAGACTACTGAGGGAGTGTAGGTTCCTTTCCCTCCCTCCAACCACTGGCCCTCTATGACAACAATAGTATTAGTATTATCAAAATTACTCCAAAAAAATGAAGAAAACAACATTAAAAAAATAATATTTTGCTTCTGTCTAGTTTACACAATTACAATGAGTTTTACCTGCTCATGTGTAGATGAGCCAAGAACATCACCAGTATCCCCTCTGGGCAGTTGTCCATAGTGTGCCCCTATGTCAAAGATCAAGTATAAAAATATTAGCCAAAAATTTATTGACTAAATGGTATGTTGGAATCATTGATTAGAAGTTCGTTTAATAGTATGTACCACCCCCATTAAGTAGCCTCGTTTGTATCTATGCGGTTCAAATTGTAATCAATAAGAAGCTCTTCCCCTACATGTATTGATTTTATCACATAGATGAATACACAATTTCCCTTGCGTGCCTCAAATATGCAATTGGCTTGCTTTATAGTTGACCCAGGTCGTGTACTATTTATAAAACCCACAATATTCCATGTTTCTTTTGGCCTTCCATCAATGTATATAGCCACACTTTTACTTTGATTATTGTCTTGTTGTTGTATATAATTTTCCGAGAGGGCATACCTACGCATACTTTTTTTATATTGAACAATATGCATCCAACTTTTGTAATTGTAACATGGTCCAACATACTCCATCAATTCAAAAAAATTTTTTTAAGACACCTTTATGTTGTCCATAGAAAATAGGCCCAAACCATGTAATGATGATGGTGCTATGCAATATATCCTCTCGTTAACACAAAAATTAGTGTTTATTGGAGGAAGTTCCTAGGGTACCCAATGTTTCTATAGATGTTGGTACCTCAAGGGCACCTCGATGTCACCTTCCATCTCATCATCATAAGAACATGACCCCCCTTGAGCAAGGAAAAATTTCATGTGTTTATTGAATTTCCTTCTAGTCCTTTGACCTCTAGTTAATCTCCCTGTTCTAGATAAACTGCATGTCTCACTTTCCTCTTCTATATATTTCCCTCACTCGAGGAAGACACTTCTGACAAATACCTATTCGCTGCTACCTGCAAATGGGAGAGATCTTAGAAGACATCAATCTTACTATTGATAAGTGTATTAAATAGACTGTCTATAAGGAGTATTGACTTATACCTGTCGATCCATGAGACTATGCAAGATGCTCCTGAAAGGGGTTTAGTTTCCTGCAAATGTAATTCAATTATCATGAGTATAATCACATCATAATCATAATAACATCCATCATAAGCATCACATAAAAATTAAAAACATTAAAAGGTACACAATATAACACTTAAATCAGGCTCACATTATAAGCCTATTAGGGAAGTAGGCGTAGTGAAGGGCTAAGCACTTATATTATATTTTCCGTATGAATTTTATTCTAGGTACAACTCCCTTTTATAAATATTTAATGAATTCCCTTTTCTAAACTAAACACTTACAAATTCTTTTGACCTGAAAGAAAATAAGGCTCAATACATTCACGCATCAATATGTGTTTTAAATAGTTTTATTTAATTAAATTAGATTAATAGTTAATTTAGATTAGCAGTATTCTATTTCTAGTTGAAACTTGTAGCTTTTAAATAGATAATGAATAAACTATCGGACCATCTAAGAAAAATATATTTCTATCAAGAAATTAACATTAAATAGATTAAGGATTGATGGCATACCTCTCATCATCATCATCCTCGTCATCGTCATCATCATCATCATCATCCTCCTCGTCATCATCATCATCCTCATCATCATCATCATCATCATCCTCATCATCGTCATCATCGTCGTCATCATCATCATCCTCACCATCATCATCATCATTGTCATCATCATCATCATCAACATCATCATCATCAACATCAACATCATCTTCATCATCATCATCAGTAGCAGCATCTACATCATCTTCTACTTCTTCGGTATCTTCTTCTTCCATTGCATTATACTTTAATTGCCTTCCTCTCGGTTCATGTCTAACAAAAAATGACCAACCCGGTTTATGTGGAACCTCTGAGTAAAATACCTGCTCACATTGGCTTGGAAGAACATAGGGCTCATCCCCAACTAGCTCAAACAACCTTGTATTAACCATTGTAAATCCATTATCATGTTCAATAACAGTTCTATCAGGATCATCTGGATTAAGTCGTAGCCTATACCATTTGACAATGAAGAGTACT
The DNA here is from genome assembly GCA_028749045.1 of Cupressus sempervirens. Classification (NCBI taxonomy): domain Eukaryota; kingdom Viridiplantae; phylum Streptophyta; class Pinopsida; order Cupressales; family Cupressaceae; genus Cupressus; species Cupressus sempervirens. Next base: position 667,190,486 of record CM053792.1, on the reverse strand, counting down.
AATTTGAAGGAACTAAAGTCACACTCTAGTATATCATCCAAAATACCATAGTATCGATTTTCAGACTCTCGAGGATGTAAGTCATTTCTAGATGAAATGTTAGTCACTTGAAAGACTGTAGTTATTCCTGAATCACAAGTTTTCTTTGTGTCATCCAACACTTTGATGCAAAATTTTTGACCATTACAGAACATAGCCTTGTGGTCTTTAACCTGCAATAATATGTGAAACATGTCAAAATTATTGTATCATGAGTTGATAAACATAAGGGTGATTAATAAATTTATACATACCTAGAAATCTCTTAAACCACGTGCTAAATCTATTTCCCTTTGCGTAACATTGGAATCTCCATTACAATGAGCTTCTTTAACCAATGAAGATACACCTTCCCATGTTAATATCTGACCAGAATGTTGACATCGTTCAATCCATACCGTCATCCAATCAAGATTTTTTGCAATATACAAATGTAGTGCATCCCACTCTCGAGCACCTGTAAAAAAAAAAAATAGACAACTTACAACCGATTTATTTTGAAAATTAAGAAATAATTTATTACAATAACATCTTATAATTTATTACCTCTCACTTTCCTCAATGTAGCTTTCCCCATCAAGTACTCCCCTTCTAATTTTTTAAAAGGCTCAAGATCCCAAATGCGATCTACATGGATATTTGATGCAAACTTAGGAAGATATTCAATAATTTATACCATAGTCTGGTATACCATATATCCCTCTACCATAGAACCCTCAAGATGTGCTCTTTTTCAAACCAAAACCTTCAAATATTTCAAGTGCCTCTCAACCATCCACATTGACCTAGTGTGTACAGGTCCACACATTTCAATCTCCTCAACTAGGTGTATGAGGTAGTGTTCCTGTGCACTGAAAAAAATTGGAGGTAGACAATTTTGCATTTCACACAGTAAATGAGGAATTCTTCTCTTCCAATAGTTTATATCTTCTTTATGGATTTCTTTAGATGACAACCACCTACATTAAGAGATTCAAGTCAAAAAAAAATATAGATAAGAGACTTTACAAAATAATATACAATAGATTACATAGCAAGAAAAACAATTCATGAATACAATAAATATATACAACAAATTGAACAGATATTACTACTTACCTCATGTATTTTCCAAGATCGTATATCACTTGTTTGATGTTATTGTTGAAGGGCTCTGGGAGAGATAGAGGAAGCACATACTGCAGTAATTATAAACCAATCATTTCATTATTTTCTAACATAACATAATGAATCGTACACATGGTTTATGAATATATTGTAAATACAGAAGAACATAACTTACCTTGATGAAAGTATGTCAATCATACATTTTGAGCCCTGGCCCAAATTCACTTTTTTTTTATATGAGATTGTTTATGTTCACAGAAAATCTTGTGGGAAATTGAATTTTTCGTATGACTTCTTTTATGGCATCACTTTGCTGCTCCGTTAATAACCAAGGAAGGGCACTTATATTAATCTGATCTCTGTTACTATTTGAGTGAATGAAATTCTTCAATGCATGATTGGATTCATGAAAATCATTACAATTTTTGACAATTTTTTCTTTGTCACGCCTTCCATCCAATATTTTCCACAATGTCTCTATTATATTCTTTCCAATATGCATAGAATCAAACAAATGCACAATTTGTAAGTTCTTGTAGTAGGGCAACCTACTAAATTTTTTGGGATAGCTTTTTAGTCCCTTTGGAAGGTTGTCAGTACTGCTTTGACGACCTTCACGATAATCAATTACACAATTAGTAAACAAAAATCACAATAGAAATGTATAAATTACAAACATAAACCATTAGGTGGAACGACATTAGCTCGATGATTAATTCTATTATATTCCAACTTCCATAGGCAAGGTGTCATTCTTCATGGCTTTGATGTAGTCTCTTATTTCCCATTGAAAAGATGTTTTTTCATACTTCAATACTTATGATTCCTGTGGAGGAAGTGTCTACACTCATCAAACACCTGCTTTCCTAAACTTTTTGAATGACAAGATTTCATTTTTGGACCACAAACTGGACATGCAAATTTTCCCTTTGTTTGAAGACCTACAAAATAATGATATAATTGGATTATTAAATAGGTTGATTTTTATAATTAGAATTATCGTGCACAACTTGAATTCACTATAACATACCACAAAAATGTGTTAGCCCTAGGGCATCATGTATTGTCCATGCAAGTATTGCATGGAATTGAAATTGTCTTTGTCTTGTTGGTCTAGACACGTCATACATAGTGACACCATTCCATAACTCCACCAACTCATCGATAAGAGACTCAATATATACATTCATATATTTAACTTGATATTTACCTACTTGAATGAATAGTAACATTACATAATTATTGTGACCGTTTTACTGCAAGATTTGTAAGTACATGTAAATTAATAACTATCAAATGATAAGATACCTGGAACAATCATTGCCAACATAATGTGCTCCCTCTTTATTGACATCCATGGAGGAATGTTATTGTTGATAACAAAAATAGGCCACACCGAGCAAATAGATCTCATCTCTCCAAATGGATTGACACCATCCACTACTAATGAAAGACTAAGATTACGAGGTTCTTCTTTGAAGTGTTGCCACTTTTCCTCTATGTGCATAAATGCCGAACCATCTGTAGGGATTTGAATAATTTCATCTCTACTTCTATTGCGTGCATGATAATTCATAAATTGAGCCAAGCTACTACACCTGAATAATTGTCGCATCCATGGAATAATGGGGATGTAACGAAGAACCTTTTGAGGCACCTTTTTTGTTAGTTGATCTGTTTGATATCTACTCGTATGACATACAGGGCATTATGTTGCAAATTCATGTTCTTTATAATATATAATATGATCATTGGGACAAGCATGTATTGCTTGATACTCCATTCCAATATCTTTCATAACAGCAAATAATTCTTGATATAAGCGAGGTAGAATATTTGATGATGGTAACAGAAACTTTCCTATCAATCTACAACAAAAAATATAAGTTGTTAATATAAACAATATTAGTGGTACATTATTCACCCTTTGTTAACTATAAAGACATACATGACATACCTTAACATACGTGACATTGTTATGTTGGATAAACCATTCATAACCTTCAAGTTCAACAACAACAATATAGCAGAGAGAAGATTTGTTTGGGAGTCTTTGTATAGGGGCTCGTATGCCTTCTCAAGTAGAGGTACATCGAGGCTATCATCATCATCATGATCAAATATGCTTGGACTAAATGTGTCATGGATCAATGTATTTATACCATCATCTTCAATTGTATTTTCTAGGCATGATCGTCATCTTCCATGGGATCATTATCTTCACCTTGGATATTTGCACCTCCATGTTCCTCCATTTTGAAAACCATATTCTTCAAATTGTTGTGGTTCATATCATGTACTTCCTTGGGGAGATCAACCTATATAAAATTGATTAACATAAATAAACCATGATCATCAACTCATCATCAAGTGATTTCATATGTATATAAATTGTTAAAATGATATAATGAATGACTTACCAATGGATGATAGTCATGTCCCCCTTCAATGTGACCATTCTCCCTACAATGTCTCTTAGCTATTTTGATTAGCAGTCTTCTATGATTTAAGCCCTTAAAAATTTTGCAAGGACAATAACATTTTCCATCACCTTTTATTTTCAAGTTAGACCACAATCTAGTGATTGTCTCCCTATTTTGTTCTTCACTTATATTATCTGACATGATTGTTCTTCGTAGAAAGAAAAAATCGGGCTATGAAAACTTCGGTCTACAACTTTCACAAACTAAGCAAAACTGTCAAAAGTACACAAATCTTCTTAGACCTAGCTAAATACTTTAATATTTAAAAAATGCTTTCTTTGACTTTATTCCTAAGACATTTAATCCAATCACCTTTTATAACATTCAATCAATTGCTCTAGGCAAATTTCTGGATAAGATTATTTGTAAAACTTTGACCAACCACCTGAAGGTCTTATTTCAAGAGACCTTACTACATTAAGCCACTAAAAGAAATTTCAAAACATATAAGCTAAAAGTTTAGTTAAAATATACATTAGATTAAAAAATATGCAATTTTCATACCCGAGCGCGCGGCTATATAATTCATGCAATGGCCTTCTTGCTTAGTAGTAGAAGCTTTCCAACAATCAAATCATACAAGCTACAAGGCCTAACAGAAATTTCAAAACATATAAGCTAAAAGTCTAGTTAAACTATACATTAGATTAAAAAATATGCAGTTTTCATACCCGAGTGCACGACTATATAACTCGTGCAACAGCCTTCTTACTTAGCTACAGAAGCTCTCCAGTAATCAAATCATACAAGCTACAAGGCCTAACAGCAATTTCAAAACATATAAGATACAAGTCTAGTTAAAATATACATTAGATAAAAAATATATATACAATTTTCATACCGGCTAAGCGCGCAGCTATAACTCATGCAACGACCTTTTTGCTTAGCTGTAGAAGCTCTCCAGCAATCAAATTATACAAGCTACAAGGCCTAACAAAAATTTCAAAACATATAAGCTACAAGGCAAGACATATTCAATGACATGGAAAAAGGAACAAAATTTACAAGCTTTAGCAAGACATATTAAACGACATCATAGTGCTAGAGAGATCACAATTATATGAGTCAAACATAGTCATGAAAAAGCACATAAATTAGTTATTATATGCAATTAAAAGATATATAGTTAGATAGGGACATCCATAGGACATATTGAAGAAATGAAATGGTCATATAGATTTCATATGGGATTTTGAAGATGTTAGTGTTCTAAGGCAAAGAATCCATTCATATAACCATAATGACTCTATTAAGGTTGATTCTAGTGAAAAAAGACTTGAAAATTTTGAAACTCTCGTGCAACAAGATATAACCGAAGAGGTTGAGATGCACCTGGTGGAAAAGCAGGAAACTCAACCCTAACCCCAATAAAATAAAAATTGAACCCTAACAAATTTTTTTTTTTGAAGTTTGATCCCATGCCAAATCAAGAATTTTTTTAATGGTAAATAGCTAAAGTTGTGTTGTAGGCTCTTGCTACCAAATCAATAACCTAACATTAAACCACATTAAACTTGAAAACCAAATGAAACAATAAACTAGATTGAACCCTAATATCACCACCAAGTCTAATTGAATGTTGAACCATGTTGAACTCTACACTTACAACTTAACCAATATGAACTTTAATCATAAATCCTATATTGAAACTTTGCTAACTATATATCAATAATATTTTAAATAATTTACAATATTAATTATTATCTTATCAAATGATTACATATACATCTTTATTTCTTTATTTTTCCCAATAATTAATATACATCCTTATTATATATAAACCTTACACCAAATCAAATCTCAACCCTAACACTAAACCCAATTCTATATTTCACTTGAACACTTAAAATAAAGATTAAGACAAGTAGAACCACCATATGCCAAATTGAACTTTAAAATAAATTTCAGCCTAAACCTTACAACCATCATCATCAAGCTTATGTACTATAAGGTTTAGAGCATTTGGCATTCTAAAATCTATGATATTGCTATCAGGATTTAACTATATGATTTTGAGTCAAACTCATTGACCCATGTTTCATGAGTAGTGATTCAACATGAATCCATCTCCCATGAGAATAAATGGAACACTTATCACTCATTGGAACAAGTATTTTTCGAAAGGTTCTAACTCATTTCATCACAAATCCCTTGATTTCAATTCCATATCCTTGATTAGTTTAGCCCAACTCTTGGTCACACCTTCACACCCTAGACAAACTCATCTACTTAGTAGGCCAAAGTTGCCCAAACTCATCTTTTCAACTTGGAGACCTAGAAATTGCCACCAAGACCATCTAAGACCAATTAAGAGCACTACCTCCACTGCTAAAGAAAAAAGAGGGTGGTTTCCATTTGTAATGTGGCAATGATGTGTAAATCTCACAACAAGTGTATTACATACATTATGATTATATTATTATTATCTAATTGATTGCAAGTTCCAAGACAAGCTTATTTCATCTTATTTTTAGGTTAGAGTTATATCTCTGACTATAAATTGTTTATTATCTAATTTGGATTTGTGAATTTAGGGTGAACTGTAAGGAAAACTAGGAAAAGGAAATTACACATTGCAAAGGGGAAAAACTTGATGAAGAGGTGCGAATCTCCCTCACATGCAAGGTATAAACAAGAGAATGTTTCATTTGAAGAGTACACCCAAGGGAGATCAATTTGGGGGATAATATATTACTCTCAAAGGAAAAATTGAAACATAGTAACTCAATTAATTAAAGGTGGTGATCCTTTATTCCTTATACCAATAAAGCACAAAGGACAATTCATTCCAAGCCTAGAAGGGTGACTTATCAATCATCACTCATGGCTCCGTTGAAACAAATCCTTAATTCATCCATCAATCATTAATCCCTTAAGAAATCAAGCATCAATCAATCAGCAAGATCAAGCAAAAAATTATCAAATCACATCAATCACAACTTCATCTTGGGACTATGAAAACAAATAATTCAACAATTAAGCATCTCTCTATCAAATCAGCATTCATTCAATCATGACTAAAAAATGTATCATACCAAAATTTATTACATCATCACACATCAATAATCTAATCAACAATCGCTTAAATCATCACTGAGTAATAGCTCAAATGATACAATCAAGTAATTGGATTAGATCAGTACTGGATACAACAGGCATTATGTGTTGTAGCAATTATTAAGATATGTATGATGAAGATGCAGTCTAACTTATAATATCTTATGAATTTGGTATAGTTAATGATGTGAAATACTAAACAACTTAGATTCTTTATCTATTTATCAAATTTTGATATTCTCCTACAAAAAAATCATGTATAGGTTAGCAAAGAAATACAAGAGGGGAGGGCAGATATAGGTTCCCCTTTTAAATAGACCACCCCATGTTGGATGGACATATTCTTGCCACTCATGAGCCAATGGGCATTGTATAATGCCCTTGGGCTTTGTTGTGGCGAAAGTTCCAGAGCAACCTATTGTTGTTTCCTTTCCAATGTCTACAATGGTTGCTTGTAGAAGTGAACTAAAGGTTGGAATTTATCATATATGGCTTAATAAGGAGACATGAGTAGTGAGGGTAGAGATGGGTTCCCTTTGTAAGTAGACCACACCATGTTGGATGGATGTGTTCTTGCCACTTGTGGGCCTAGGGGTGTTGTATCCTGCCTTTGGGATTAGTTGTGGCAAATGTTCTAGGGCACCCTATTCAAACCCTAATATGGTTGGCTATTCTAAATAAAACTATAAATTATGTCTACATATGAAATGTTAGTAATTTAGTTGTTTATTTACTTTAAGTTTCAACAGCTATCATATGTTTAATTATAGAGAACAATTTGTATACAAAGTTTGTTGTGAAATTCTTACTTTGGGTAAAAATTAGTAGGGGACACCGTTACACTTTTAACATGATAGTTTTTAAATATTGCATGGGAGGACATTGCAGTTACATCCAATCATTTCTCACCTAACAGAGAACTACTATGTACACTTGTGTGCCTGTGCACACAATTATGTGTGTATGGAAATATAGGTTTTGGTACTCTGGATCTTAATATCAAAGCTAAATTTATGTTGTTAACAATGTTATCAAAAATTTTTATAGGAATTTTATGAATATGGGCTATCTATCTTATGTGAAAAAGTGTCTTAAATGCTGTGCCATATTGCTTCTCTATATTTGCCCATAATAGATTAGTTGTGATTGTATTGCAAGTGAATTAAAATAGTTTTAGTGAGTTACTCATTTTGGAAAGCTAATTTTGGTTGCTTTTCTTAGGTTTGGTCCATACATTTGTCAACCAGTGATTGTTGGATTAGGGGATGACAAAAAACCATTTATCTACACAATGGATTCTATTGGAGCTAAGTACGTATTCTTTTTCTTGTATAAAGTTCATTTAACTATTATGGAAGTTGTATTTTGCACCTTATTCATGCATAATGGAATTAATTTTTGAATAATGTTATATTTTAAAAGGTTGCACGAGCAAGATCATATGTTGGAATGTAATCTATTATATTATTGCTTTGTATGCACAAGTGTTAATGGTGACCTCCTAACATCCAACTTTCACTGTCATCAAATAGAGAACTTGTAACATTTTAGGGTTAGGACATACTTTGTGAAAAATGAACACTGTTTTGCTATGTCTAGGGACATGGACATGGTGGGGATCAAAGCTCAATTTTTGATGTAGCGAAGGCTTATTAGGTCAAGATTGATTAGATTACTTTGTACAGTATTTTTTAGAGTTGGGTCTTTTTATTACTTGAAAGAGATATATAAGAGAGTTGAGAAAGAAAAAAAAATTACCCAGGTCAAGGCTCATTTGACTAAAATTGAATGGGGTAGTATACCTTGTATTTTTTGGAAGTGTAGTTTGATTTGATCTTTCTTTTTATAGAGGATGTCCTGAAAGAGGTATATGTAGAAAGGTGAGCTAAATAGGGGTTTGCAACACAAATAGTTTATGGGAGAAATCAAATAGTTTATGGGGTTTGCCCTCATATATCTAATCTATATAGGGGTGCACCATATAGAGAAGTGGGAGATCGAAGGTGCCAAGATCCTCCATTTGATCTGTTGACGTGTGAAAAAATGCAAAATTCAACACAAATTTCAAAAGATTTAAACAACCTAACCTTTTTCAGATGCATGACAGAGGCTTTATGCACTTTAATTGGCTATAGGTGAGTAGGCAAAGATTTGAATCCTTAATTTTTTAAACTGCTGCTGGATTTTGAAGAATAGCTTTTACTTCTGAGACGATTCCTTGTAACCCACCTACCATGGTCAATAGATGATGTTTAGATTATGAATGAAACTGAGGTAGCCATAAGCTAGTCCGATTTAGGGCTTGAATCACATCTTACCTAGGATGCATACTTATACAGCCACTTCAAGCGAATTCCTTGGAAAATCTTTGTAAGTTTGTGAGCCTCCATTTGTTAGAACACAGATAGCTCGGTATGCTCAACTGCTAGAGTGTGCTGCTCATAGATAACGTGACAGAAATGTTTGAAATGCATGCATATATTGTATGGCACCTATATATGTTTTTTTTTTCAATTAGAGCCCGACACCGTTGCAATTGCGACACCTAAGTTGTCTGACATCATAATTGCGACGTTGTCGGGCTATATTTGAAAAAAAAAGCCAAAAAACACATTGGCGTCGCAAATTGGCATCAAAAATTTGCCTCTAATGTATTAGTGAATCTAGGCTTCATTTGATTACCTATAAAAAAAATTATCATTTTTTTCTATCCTAAATAACTAAATAATTTTTCATTCATTTAATTAACCCATTTACCATTTCTTAACTCTCCTAATTATGAAATAAACACCTTTGTTTATTTTATAAATTGATTTAAGTCACAGTCTTCTTTCATATTTAATCAACCACTTAAAATAATCACATAGTTCAACTCATAAATTATGAATTTATGACACTTATCACATTTTTTTCAATTGACTTTTATTCCTAAATTCAACATCCACCTACCATTTATTCAAAATTCTTCTTAATCTCCTTCTCTCCCACAAAAAACAATATCTACTTTCTAATCCTAGTAATTCCTTTATTAGCTCTTAATCCCAGTGCTTAATTTTCACGAGACATCAAAATAGGACCTTTTCCTATCACTTGTTCATACATAATTTCCACCCTTGCTATCTTTTCCAACATCCTCGTCATCTTTCTATTTTTCTATCTTATTATCATCATCTTCCCATTCATAATCTTCATACTATCAATTGCATAGTATTTACTTCAATCAAGAATCTCCATTCTCTCATAGTCTCTTCAAACATTAAAAAGACAAGGGTATAAAACATTTCATGAAGGCATTTGATGTAATTTTACCTTTATTTAACTTATTTTATATTTTTGTGAAGAATTTATTTGTGGTTTCATTGTTTATGGTTGGGCTAGAATAGATTTTGACATGTTAATTACATTATTCATTTCCATTGTCATCTTAGATCTTGTGGTTTACCAATTTGATTTATACATTATGGTTGTTTTTAAAACTTGTATGCATGGAATTGTGTAAAATATAAATTAACATGTCAATCTTATACATTATTTTGTACCACCATCAAAAATAACTTTAAATGTACTAATAATCATGCCAAAAGACATTCCATCACTTTTTTTACAACCAAAATATAATAGAAAAAATAACTAGATAATCAAACTTTCAAAATTTGAGATATAACCTTTATTACACTTTTTAAAGAAAACTAAAAAAAATACATATTAAGATAATACAAATTTTCAAACAATAGTACATGTAAGAATTTAAAAAAAATTAAAATTAAAAATATTACATGTCTTTATATACACTATATTAAATCATTTTAAAATAAAATAAGGTAAAAATATTTTAAAATTAAAAAAAATTACAAGTCTCTATACACTATATTAAAGTGTATATTAAATCATTTTAAAATAAAATAAGGTACACTTAGTGTTGGCTACTAGCTATTACTTGCCTAATTTTGTAATTAATTGTAATTGATTTTCATTTTAATTAATATATTATTTTTTATAATATAAAATTATTTAATATATAGATATACAATTATAATAGTAGTTTGAGATTTAAAAAATTAGTATAAAATTATAATTGTAATTTTAATAAATTTAATAGATAAATTAAATTATTTAAAAAAAGGCTTCATCATCAAGAACAAATGAGTGCTAAGTGTTCCATTTATTCTCATGATAGATCGGTTCATGGTCAATGAGTTTGACTCAAGAACTATAAATTATATAGTCAAGTCATGATAGCAATACCACAATTTGACTTGTGGAAAATAACTCCTTATCAATTTATGAACTTAAGGGGCTTTCTAATGAATGGTTCATAAGACACAACACTTGGTGAAGTCATCATCTTTGGTCATCATCAACTATGTAGTTAAGCCAAGCTGAAGTAGTCCTCAGATGACCTCCGGAAGTCCTTGTGCTTCTCTCTTTACTAGTGCCAAGTGTTCCATTTATTCTGATGAGAGATGGATAAAATATTTTCTATTCATTTTTGGTTTTGCACTTTACTTTTATTAAACTATGGAAAAGAAAATGTTAGAATAAGACAAACAAGTTCAAAGAATATAGAGTTCAACATAAAGTCTCAAATAAATGATGCCATAACAATAGAATATGAGTTAAAATGTATTTTACAAAATATAAGATCTCACAAGATTCATCCAATGAAAATAATTTAATTGATATTTCAAAATTGAACCTATATAAGTATTTAAATAGAAACAAAAGTTAGCAAGCTTGTAATCCTACTAAACAAATATGATACGAAGAAAGAACACAATATCCGAATATATTTAGTTGAAATTTCACTCATTGCAATAAGCAAGGTGATTTAGAAAACAACGGAGAAAGCCCTCCAACAAAATAACCATGACAAAAGTCTGCCGGAATAAGTTGATGACTTCACAATTTTGCTTCTGTAGTTAACTATGTATTTGTTTCTGTTGTCAGCATTTCGAATGAAATGCTATAATCTATCGATTAAAAAAGATAACTGAACTTAAGATGATGACCTGATTATTTCATTGAAAGGGCCTATAACAAAATTCAGTTTATTGGTGGAAATGGACACATCACTGTAACCTCGAAAACCAAACACAGGATTGTTCTAAATACAATACTAGTAGAGGAAAAAGACTCTACATCAGACAATAAAAGTTCCGGATTATTCTAACAACAATAGCTTACTCTCATTCTACTTCATGCAACCCTGGGTTCTAAAGCCAGAGCAAAAAGTGCCATCCTGCTGAGCATTGGCCATTTGAGTTTCAAACCCATGAGGTCCTGAATGACCTGAGAACCTCTCAAACATGTTTTCAGTTCCCTCTGGCATTAAACCAGCCGTTCCATTCAAATTGCCACTGAAAAGATGTGCATAAGGATTACCTGTAGCAGATGGTAAAGTGTTGGAAGGGATAAGTGAGTAGTCAAATGAAGTGTTGGAAGGGACAAATGTGTAGTCTAATGACATGAGGCCATTGGATGCACTAGGATTTCCTGGCATGTTTTTGTAAATCGCAGGAGGTGGGAGTCGATTATTACCAGTATTGATGGCTGCAGGATTGAGAGCCATGAGATTGTATTGAAACTGGCCTTTGGATGCTAGCATGGATTGCAGCTGAAGATATTTCTCATAATTGGCAGGGTGCAATTGTGATGGAAAATTGAAGATGTGGGCCTCATTTGGCAGATGCCCTCCTTGATATGATGTCATCCATGGATTTTCTTCTTGTTGATATGTAACTCCATTCGTTTCAGTAGAAGCTGAGAATGCATTGCCAGAGATGGAGATAGCTGAGTCGCCCCTGGAGCTCACAGTGCTTTCATCTTCATCTTGGGGATCACCATCCACTGTGATTTCAGCAGATGCCTCCTCCATTCTCATGCGTTTAGCAAGTCCTCCAATGGGCAGTGGGGTGCTCATAATCTTTGGCACATCATACCTGCTGATATCAAAGTTAGTTACTGCAGTTTGGCCTCTGTATTTTATGGTAGCTATGTCATATGCCTCTGCTGCCTCTTCCTGAGTTGCTGCAAAATTTAACCATACAAAAAATTTATGAGAAAAGTTTATTTTTTTTCATGCAAGTTTGAGTACTCAATAGTTTAGTCATGAATTCCATTTCTCAACGAATTTGGCATTACTAAACCTCATTTTCTGAAAAAAAGAAATTGTTGTTTTCAGGTATGTTTGATTACTAAATTTACTTCTCAATTAATTTTCCATAGCTTTTCAAAGTGTTTGATAAGTACCATATGTTCCAAGGTAGAGATCTTTGTTTCCTGCAACTCTTCCAATTCGAGCCTGCCACCTTCCATTTTGATGGTGCCTGCAATTAAATCTACAGATAATTTCATGACTCTTTCTTCATTTTCGTATGTGTAGAAAAATTAAACACTAACCTTGTTACTCCGCGGTATGAAGAAGCTCCCCTGGAAAAACCACTGCTCCTCCTGCAGTACAAGTGCCCCTTATCAGTATTGAGGTCTTGTTATGAAATATATTTAACAAACAATAGCTCACTGTGATATAAGATTTTCAGTTGAAGCTTACATTCTACGTTTTGACTTGTTCTAATTGTTCATCAAAAATCACCATTTCACAAATCTAATACAATTCTAAGTAGAGCCTTATATGCAAGGCTACTATGTGCATATAAGAAATCATTTATAATTCTATTGTAAATTCTCCTATCTTGACTGACTAATACTGATTGGCCAAAATTATATTTTCATTTTTTTGGGGGAGGTATAGCCTGTATTGACTTGTTTTAGTGGTTCTGAAACTTTACTGAAAAATCAATACAATTTTATAGTCATAAGAATCCTGCTGAGAATCTAATAGAACTTCAAATTAAAACATCAGATACCAAACAGCTATTATGCTTAAGGGAATTTATTTAGAATTCTTATTTTAAAATTTCGTCTGATTGACTAATACTGATTGATAAATATTATAATTTCAATTCTGCAGGTATGGCTTGGGGATTTGGTCTATGACCTTTATTTTAAAATTCAGATGCACATAAGTTTTATGACCTCCTCAGAATTACATAGAAAACACTTTCCTGCGGGCATATCTTGAATGACTAATACGAATTGACTAAAATTATGTTTCACTTCTCCAGACATGGCCTCTATTTTAAAAATTCAAACGTACATGAGATTAAAAAGAAAAATACCTCCTCAGAATGGTGACATACTCGTATTTTCCTTTATGTTGCATCTCTTCTATCTCTCTCACATAACTTGCCACCTGTGTTCAACATAACAAATCTAAATGCTAAAGTGTCTGAAATAATTGTGTGTATGATGGAGACATATAAAAACCTGCTAGATCTGCAATGAATTCATGAAATTTTAGGGAAATTTATCATGTACCGGGAAATTGGTGGGAGTGGAAGGACCCCAAAACCTAAGGGATGCCAAATCAAAAGCTCTAGCTGCTTTCTCTTCAGAGTCATAACCACCTACATTTCAACAGACCATATAATTGACTCTTAGATAAAACCTCAATTTTTAGGGTTTCCAAATAACTGTTTTATATAAACCCTATCAAGTTAATAGAAGTACAACAGACCCAATTGAATACAAATATTTGCTCACCCAAATATACTGATGCCAAATTCCAGCAGGTTCCCAGAAGTCAGTGGTATAGCAATCAGACACAAAAGTACACAGATCAAATGTTAAATAGATCAATTAATAGATTGATGTATCTTAATGACTGGATAGTCATTTCTTAAAATATCAATAAAAAACTTCACCTTGTCGACCCTTACGGGATTGGCCAGCTCTTTTCTCACTGTTGTCCCAAAGATGGGCTTCAAATCTTCCAGTCCACCTATGTCTGTAATTTTCATCACAACTTAATGTCTTTGATTAGATGAGTTAGAAAGAAAGGGTTCTGATCCTAAACAAGCACTACACTCTTTTTGACAAGACAATATAACTAAAGTAAAAAAAAATTCATTAGATAAATCACAAAATAAGGGTTCTGACCTTAGAAAGCTGTCCTTAACAGACCCAATCCAAACTTAATGTTTGTTAAAGAAAATATCTTAGATGAACTTCAAATCTTTTCCTCAGAGCTTCATCATATCTTTTCATCAGAACTTCATGTATTAAACTAGAAAATATAAATTCCGACTCAGTAGAAACTGACCTAATTCAAACTTATTAATGTTTGTCATTAGATGCCTCAAATCATTGTACAGATCAATCCAAAAACTTAAAATTTTTAGAAAGAAAGTATCTTAAATTAACTTCAAATCTCCAATCCACAATTTTCATGAATATCTTTTTAATAAAGATAGAAAACAAACAAAGATTCTAAACCTTGAAGAAAACTGTCTTTCAGCAGACAAAACAAACCCCACCTAAACATAAAGTTTTCCAAAACAAAATAGGTCTTATTCAAAGGAGCCTGTTGCATGAATGCGTTAACTTACCTTGTTACTCCACGGTACAATGAGGTTCGACCTCCAGAATCAAGAACAAGGCTTCTTTCTCTGGCCTCCTCTAGAACAGCTTCTGTCTCTATTAGGCTACGCTTCTTGCTCCTTTTGCGAGCTGAGGAATCATCATTAAGATTGGGCCTTTGATCAGAGGATGGCAATGCAGCGACAATTTCATGAGTGTTGATTTCGGCAGCCCCTCCAACACTTAATTTATTCTCCAAAGGCTCACCCAGGCCTCCTTGAGAGATTTGGAAATCACCAGAAGAAAACATTTTGTTCACCTCCTCATTGATTTGACAGCTATTGTTGTATATAGTCTCCATCGTGTTGGAGTTGAAAGCTTCCAAAATGGCATCTTCAGCTTGATTCTCATAGTGTTGAGAATCTCCGGATGCCTTGTTTCTCATACTTGTGGCCTCTTTGCCTTTATCATTATCCAGAGTGGTGGTAGTGTTCATGGATGAGCAAGGGTTTTGATTCATATCCAACAGATGCTGCCTCCTAAAAGTTGCATCTGTTGAAATGTGTGTGGCAGATCTGAAATTGTCGGATGAATAGGTTTCTGGGACAATTGCACATAAAGAAAAAATTGGAATCAATAATACTTTGATACCATGGATATTAGGTCAATGATAGGTTGTGGAGTATGATATCTTCAAACCGTAAACACTAATTTATCCTGATGATAGATCATAGAATAATATTATATTGATAATAGACATTAATTTTCAAACCCTAACTTATTCTAATGATAAATCATAGAATAAGATCCACAGACATGCACCATACCAATACTAAATAGTGAATCAGAATACGCTAATATACTAAAACACAACAGTCCTTACAAAAAAGGTCATTCTAAAAGAAAAGCTTTACTACTATGCCTATAATAGGCATTATCTGTGTTAACAGATCACAGAATCTATTCGGAAAAATAAATGATAAAGGCACCAAGCAGTCAAAACCTAGATGTTTTACTATAAGGAAAGTACAACACTGTCAGAATTCAAAAGCTTTACCCTATTTAAAAACCAGCTTCCCCATGATGTCTATAACAGGCATTATCTTCTCTAACTTAAATGAGAGCTACGATATTATGACAAAAATACTATACAGTCGAAAAGGTAATAGATTCAACATATCAACTCACAGTAAAACCTAAGAGACAGAAAAACATCTAAACAATCTGCATGTTAATAGATTCTACAGGATTTTCAGAAGACAGTGCATACAAACAAATCATATCATCTACATATATAAAACACAAAATCGAACTTCTCATTCCTCAGCCAAAATCACAAAAGCCCCTCAAATCTGATTCTTTTTATGTTGACCCTTTAAATAAACAGCCCGCTTATTCCTTCAAACAGATCGTCAAGCTACTTATCTATTCTCCTAATGTTTCCTCATCTCGTCACAACTTATCACAGAAACTAAGAAGCCAAAAAACAAAATGTAATAATACATCCTACACAAGAAAACAAGAGTCCCATGATGAGATCTCAAACATGGACAACTAAAATGAAAGAAATGCGACTGTAGAAGAGTGATTGACAAACTTTTGAAGGCAGCCGTTGAAAAGAAATTGCCCAACTTTGCAATGCAACAACTGAAAGAAGTCATACCTGCATTAATATTGATGGCGTTTTGAAGAAAGCTATATGAGCCCATGTCTGTCCCTCAGATTGAACAACAAACGAATCTCACAGAAAAACTACAAACAAACTTGGTATGGTGGGAAATCTGCCAGTCTCCGCATAGCGAAGGAATGCCGAAGAGATTCCTATGCAGAGAGGAAATGTGTTCCACAAGCGAGAATAGCCTCGTCTATATAAACCGAGTTGACGCGAATAATCACGTACACATAAGATCCGTCATTTAAGGAAGGGCCACGTAAAACCCTAAGGGGAGCTTTAACCTTGCTTGGAATTTCGATGGGAATATCATTCTTCTTTTTTATGATTGGTGTTATGGTTGGCATTGAATTTAAATATTAATAAAATATTAAATAAAAATTTGGTTCAATCATTACAACTTTTTTTTCGAGATTTTTAAGGAAATCATTTGAGTTATCCGATAGAAGAGCACAAACTTTTGTGACCCTGTTTTGCTAAGAGACAAAGAATGGTCGTATCTAGTCACCCTAATTTATCCCAACCTCATTCCCGGAGTCTTTGAGCAATACTTGATTCTTCGTGGGCTCATTAAGAATATTGACTAATTAAACAAACAGACAAAATGAGAAGTTTGACATTTACAATGCTTTGATCATGACAGCTAAGATTTAAAATTTAGAGTCATTTATTAATCAAATTATTTCATTGGTGCATTAAATAAATATACAATGCAAGAGCATGCTCAAAAAGCTTTGTTGAACCTCTTTGGGTAAGAACCAAGGACTTGGCCAAATATGCTTGAAGGTAATAGTTGTCTCATGCCTTATTTCCATATGGAAAAAGCCTATAAGAAGACTCATACTTTGATCATTACACCTAAGATTTAATGAGTCATTTATTATTCAATATTATTCGATTGGTGCATTAGATAAAAATATGATGTAATCATTACAAATTTGTTGCTAGAAGTTTTTTTGAAATCTTTTAAGATATCCTATGTAGGAGAGGTAAGGACTAAGGGATATGAGTGACCAAATTTGCTAGGGTTACTTTTCATGTGGTTATTAGACTTTAGTTCTAAATCTTGTCTTTGTTCTTCCTACTATAATTTATAGACTTTTAAAACTTTGTAGGACAATCCATAACTTATATACCTATACAATTCCATTTCTTTTTACTTTTATAAACTCTACTCTTAATTGTACAAGAATTAAATTTTTTTAAAAAGCCTACCTATACATTTTTTAAAATTATTGGAAAGTCAAATAAGAATTATTTCTCTAAAAATTACATAAAGTATATTTTCAATTTATAATATGCATCAAATTTTAAAATTTGCATAACTTTATTTAAAATTCATAATATAGATCTAATTAAAATTAAATAATTTCTTAACATATATGTAAAATAAGTAATATTTAAACCAATATACAAGAAATTATCTTAATTTAAAAGTTAAAATGTATTATTTGTGAAATTTACAATTAAAATAGTTAGAATTAATTTGAAAAATAATATTCAAATATTATATGTACACGTTTATATACTAATATTACTAAACATAAATTATTTAAAACATTGAGAAAGATACTCAAATCTTATAATAACTCATAGTTTTAATAATAAATAAATGTTTAAATTATCATACACATCAAATTTGATGATTATTGAATTAAAATAATTCTTATGAAAAATAGACTATAATTTTAAACTAATATTTTTTTTCTTTTTAATATTTTACATTCAAATTATTTTTTTAAATTATTCATTTAAAATAATTAATTGAAAGTAAAGAAGAAATTATTAGTAATATTTTGGAATTCACGATTGATACAAGCCAACAATCTTAAAAGTTGTTTTAAAAATTAATATTTTAATTTTAACTTTATTATTATTGTTATTAATAACAATAATAATAATGAGATAATTTATTATTATTGTTTCTTATTTCAATATATTGTTTCATGCATAAGTTGATACTAAAAGAATCTTGCCCCTAGCATTTTCTCAAGTATTCTTTAATTACTTTAATTATTGTTTAGGTTCTACATTTCCCCATCACTTTAATTCTTAGTTTATTACATTTTCTATAAAAGATACAACAAAGAACAATAGATCTTGATTAAAAATAAGGGTGAAGTCACATAATATTTTTCAAGTACTTGAAGAGGCATTAGACACAATCGAGGAGATGCTAACTTTCAGAGGAAAGGTGTCCATGTACAAACTTATCAATGATTATTAGTTCCACAGAACTTAAAGAGGAATTATATAGAATTGGAGGACAGGTGGAATTTTAGAGGAAAGGCATCTCATGTGCAATACTAGAGGATGCATTAGACATACAAAGAAAATCTAGAATTTTGGAGAAAATGTATCTCATTATACAAGGGAGATAGGAATGCTCATATTTGAAAAAAAGATTTAGAATGTGTAGTCAAGAGATCCACTAATGTGATCATTTTAGTATTTCTTGATTGAATGAGGAGGGGCACACCCGATGTTGTAACCTTCAATTGTGTATCAAAATGATGTTAAGAATCATTATTGATATTGATGAAACATTTTTAAAAAAAAAAATTAATGTTAGATGATAGGAAAGTGTGAAAGAAAATATTTATATAATTTTCTTGTCCACATTGTGTACAAGATTTGTCCATGACAATGAGAAGCCAAATGCAATAGAAGTAATTTATTTTAATTTTTGTTGTATCAAAATCTACGTTTATTGTAAGTTTTCAATCAATTCCATTTTATTTTTTATTAGTTTTTTGAAATAGGATTTTTTTAATTGCTAGGAAGGAATGATGTGCAAGAGGATAATCATCCAACAAACCCTCCACTAAGTCTTCCAAAAAACCTTCTAAGCGAAGAAAATATTGAATAAAATAAACCTCTATTACAATTTTACAAATTTACAAATTATTTTGACATGGTAGAGTCTAAAGGTATATGTGGAGGGTCATCAGTTGATAGGTAGGGGGAACATCAGGACTCTAATGCACCTAGGGACCTTTTGGAAAGCTATAGGTTTATCATGTTAGTGTTCCTTCCATTATGAAGGAACATGTAGAGGTGGACACACTAAGCATGATTAGTGTTATGACTCAAACTCTCATTTAGTTTGTCATTCCTTTACTTAAGGGTGAGGATGGTCATCCTAGTGTAATGGGCACCCCTGGATGTCCCAAAAAACTAAACCAAATTGCTGAAAGGAATTATGTCAAACAGTTTGCATTCAACTTCTTAAAACCCCTTATAACTCCGAAAATCAAACGTTTATTTGTTTGTTGTGTTTCGTGCATGGAATTGGTATCATACAACATAAACAAGAAAGGAACTACAACAATATGCAAAGTGGAAATGAACTGCTGCTAATAAAATGTTATTTTTAGAATTCATAAAACCAAATACATGGCAGATTTATCAACTCACTAATTACTTCAGCAATATTGTCATAATACTCCAGCCCATGCTTACGAACTTGCTGCTACAATACTTTGTCCTTCAATCAGTCCACTACCTTCGTAATACCATTCCCTCAAAGCGGCATAAGCGTTGGACAAGTAGTGAAGAAGATATGAGCAAAATACCAAATCTGCCTGTAGCCGGAAATGCAACTAAACTGCCTGATAATGAAGCCAAAAACAGAGAATTCCAAAGGCCAAACCCCAAGGGAATGACGTCTAGAATGTTACAAGAGAGGATAGACGTCCTCAAATGCCAAGAACTGAGCTGCAACTCACATACCAATTTCTTCTCATATTCAACCTGTCTAATGAAGCCACAAATGCTTCCTTTTATTCTATTCCCACGGGTCCCCTCAACTCATATGGGCAATGTGGGATAAAAGATGTGTAATATAAAACATATATTAAAATACCCCTTATGTCTCCCTTGGGTACACATCACCATAAAATAAATATTAAAGTAACACTTTAATATTTTACAATTAAATTAGACGTTACTTTAATAAAACTTCAGGCATTAAAATGTATTAGCAATCGGACTCCGAATAATGCGAGTGATAGCTCATCGGAAAGCTCTCACCGAGGAGTATCGAATCCAATCCCCAAAATTGACCTGCACTGTGTCCTGCCGACTTACTAAAAATAGTAAGTATGCCTAAAACTGAGTAAATCAACTTTGTTTTGGCCCAAACTGGAAATGACTAGGCCAAAACACTCCAAGATCAAATTAAACCCTTCGTTAGCCCTCGGGACCATGTAGAACAAGGCTAACGCGCACACACTTGGTCAACTGCTAAAATGGGGACATTACAGTCTGCCCCCCTTGAAATTGCTTGTCCTCAAGCAATCTCAGTCCAGCCTGCTGAATAACCTGCTCACTCTCCCATGTAGAATCTTCCTCTGGCAGGTCTTTCCATTTGACCAAATACTCCTTCACTATCCTGTTTCTAAGCTTCCTCTCTCTGGTATCCACAATAGCCTCAGGTACTAACACAAGCTTCCCCTCCTCATCCAAAGGGGGTAAATCTGCAGAAGGCACTACACTCTGACCAATGGCTTTCTTAAGCCTAGACACATGAAACACATTGTGCACTCGATTGCCCTCTGGAAGCTCAAGCTCATAGGCGACTTTGCCCACTTTGCGAATCACCCTGTAGGGACCATAAAATCTAGGTTTCAACTTTTCAGCTCCGCTCTTCTTGAGCGATGATTGTCTATATGGTTGTAGCCTCAAGTAAACCATATCCCCTACCTCGAAGCTACGCTCTATTCGGTGCTGATCAGCATACAATTTCTGTTGATTCTGGGCCTGTTGTATATTCTCTTTGAGCACTTTCAGGATGTCCTGACTATCCTGCAATAAGTTTTTGGCTTTGGGCACTCTACTGTCCCCCAAAACTAAATCCATGAAGCTAGGTGCTTCATAACCATAGAGTGCCATGAAAGGAGTCATCTTGATGGACATATGATAAGTGGTGTTATAACAATACTCTCCCATATGCAACCATCTGATCCAAGCCTTTTGTTGTGTAGTTACATAGTTCCTCAAATATCCTTCCGCCCATTTATTCATAATCTCTGTTTGCCCATCTATTTGCGGATGATAACTAGTGCTAGGTGTAAGATCTGTACCACACAACCTAAACAACTCTTGCCAAAAAACACTCATAAACTTACTATCCCGGTCGCTGACAATGAATCTGGGCAGCCCATGTAACCTGAATATCTCTTTAAAGAAAAGATCTGCCACCTGTGCTGCTGTGTAAGTGGACGGAATAGCAAAGAAGTGAGCAAACTTCGTCAAGCGGTCCACCACCACATAGATGCAATCCCTTCCCTGCACTCGTGGTAAACCAGTGATGAAGTCCATCGAAATACTTTCCCATTTCCTATCAGGAATGGGCAAGGGCTGTAATAAACCTGCAGGAAATGTGTGTTCTCCCTTATTCTGTTGACAAACCATACACTCCCTGACATACCTCTGAACATCATCCTTGAGCCCTTTCCATGAAAACCGCTCTCGGATCTGCCTGTAGGTCTTGAAGACCCCCGGATGTCCTGCTGTGGGTGCATCATGAAATGCCTTCAATATCGCCTCTCTCAAATGTGATGACGGAATCAAATAAACCCTGTCCTGAACTCTGATCAATCCATCTATCACCTCATAGCGATCATCCTGTATGGTACCTGAAATCAATCCAGAAGCCCAAGCATCTCTGACATACTCTGCTATAATCCGATCTCTCCAATCTCCTGAAATCTCTGCCAGAGCACATAAGTGAGGTCTCCGAGATAAGGCATCAGCCACCACATTTTTCTTACCTTTGACAAACTCTATGTCAAAGTCATAAGCCTGCAATTTAGTCACCCATTTTTGTTTCCAGTCATTAAGATCACGCTGGCTCATGAAGTATTTAATACTGTTGTGATCAGTCTTGATCACAAAACGTCCACCTACCAAATATGATCGAAATTTGGCCAATGCATGCATTATGGCCAACATCTCCCGGTCATAGACAGAATAACTTTTCTCAACTCCTCGGAGCTTCCTACTCTCGAATGCAATGGGATGCTTCTCCTGCATCAATACTGCTCCAATCCCATCACCTGATGCATCACAATGAAGCTCAAAAGGCTTTGTGAAATCCGGTAGAGCTAGAACTGGACATGAAGACATTACCTGCTTGAAATGCTCAAAACACCTCTGTGCTGCCCCTGTCCACACGAAGGCTCCTTTCCTGGTAAGATCTGTCAAGGGTGTAGCAATCTGTGAGAATCCCTTAACAAACCTTCTATAAAAACCACATAAACCAAAGAATCCCTTAAGCTGTGTAAGGTTTGTGGGAGTAGGCCACTCTACAATAGCTCTAATCTTTTCGGGATCAACCCGAACGCCATCTGCACTAATGATATGCCCTAGGTAAAGGAGCTCAGTCATGCCAAACTCACATTTAGATTCCTTGGCATACAATGACTCTCTCTCTAGAATAGATAACACCTCCTCCAGATGATGTAAGTGCTCCTCCCAGGTCTTACTGAAGACCAAGATGTCATCAAAGAAGATCAAGACAAATCTCCTCAGCTGCTTCCTGAATACCTGGTTCATACAACCTTGAAACGTAGCAGGTGCATTGGTTAGACCAAATGGCATAACCATGAACTCAAAGTGGCCATAGTGACATCGGAAGGCTTTTTTCTCAATGTCCTTTGCTCTCATCCTGATCTGATGGTATCCGGATCGCAAATCAATTTTGGTGAAGAAGCATGCCCCATGCAACTCATCAATCAGCTCATCAATCCTAGGAATGGGATACCTGTTTTTAATTGTTTTCTTATTCAGTGCCCTGTAATCGATGCACATGCGCATTGTCCCATCCTTCTTCTTTACCAATACTACTGCTGAAGCAAAAGGGCTCTTACTGGGCCTGATATGCCCCATCTCCAACAAATCCTTAATCGCCTTCTCTATCTCATCCTTGTGTTTCTTAGGATGACGATAGGGAGTAATCATAACTGGTTTGGCTCCCTCCTCAAGCTCAATAACATGTTCCATCCCTCTGTCAGGAGGAACCCCATGAGGAATATCGCTAAATACTTTAGCGTGTCTATCAAGTATCTTCTAGACATCTAGTGGATGATTCTTTTCTTGTGGCTCTGGTGAAGTTGGCATAATGTGGCACTCTGCCGCCCACTCTATGTCATCATGACGAAAAAGTCTCTGCATTCTCCTCAAGGACACTATTCTGCAACCTCCATCTGAAAGCCCTCTAAGTACCACAGTTCTCCCCTCATGCTGGAATCTCATCTCCAATTTCGTTAGATTGAGTGTGAACTCAACTAGTGAAGCCATCCATGTCATGTCGAGGATGACATCATAATCTCCCATGTCCACAACATAGAACTCATCTTCCAACTCGTAGCCATCTCCAAACCTGATGTGAAGATTAGATATCTTCCGAGTGCATAATAACTTATCACCGTTAGCCACCATGACTCTAAACCCATCATGCTCCTCTATCTGTAACCCTCTCCTGGCTACCAACTGTGCATCTATGAAGTTATGTGTAGCCCCAGTGTCAATAAGAGATATCACTTTCTGCCCTTGGATAGTACCCCTGACCTTAAATGTGATTGCCTTTTGGGCCCCTGTCAAGCGTGCCAACAATCTATCATCCTTAGGAATGTTGCTCTCCTCTATAGTGTTACCCTCATCTGAATCGGAGTGCTGATCCTCCCCTTCTGACTCTGACTCTTCTGCTGAAAAATACTCCATTTGATTTGCCTTAGCCTTGAGAGAACATTTATGAGATAAGTCCCAAGGCTCTCTACAATGGAAGCACAGCTTCTTCTTTCGAAGTTCATTCAAGGTTTCATTGTCTAGTCCTTTTGATCCTTCTTTGGGTTTGCTATACTCTTTCTGAAATGATTTTTTGTCTTTGTCCTTGCGGTAGGAAGAATCTGTTGAATGGTTTTTTCCTTTGTATACCAAAGGGGCTAAATCTCGTGCCTTTTTAGTTGCTTCAGCTAACGTGAGTGGATCATGTCCCTTCACCCAACCTCGTAATGGATCAGCAAGACCATCACAAAATAACACCACCAATCTCCTAGGAGAGATATCAGTAACAAGTACAGACAAGCGCTGAAACTCGGCAATGTAAGCATCCACAGAACCTGACTGTTTTAACTGTGCTAGCTCCTTGAAATGTAACTCGGGATCCTTAGTGTCAAATCTCCCAATCAATGTTTCGGTGAATTCCTCATAGGATGTAATCTGATTATGCCCCAAAGTCACCATGCCATGATGCCACCATTCATGTGCAACGCCATCCAAGTGCATAGCCGCATACTTGATAGCCTCCTCCTCAGGCATAGGATTAAGCTGCAAGTATGTATCTACCTTCTGCACCCAAGCTCGTGCAGTCATCTTCCCTGAAGCATCATAATAAGGTAAAGAAAGTTTTCCAACTTTCTTCCTCAGCTCAAAGTTTTGATTCCTCCCTCCTGCTTTAGGCATGTGTCTCATCCTCAAGTCCATATAATCTCTAAGAGAAATATCTGCCTGAAACTCTGGTCCACTAGCCTCCCAGTCCCTCCTGAACTGATCCTGTAACTCAGTAATCTGCGGTTCATTTACTGGATGAACCGGATCTCTGGGTGGAAAAGTGGGTAGAAGAGGTCTCGAGCTCACAGTCCGTGCTGGGCGTGCAACGTGTCTAAAGTTATCAGCCTCATTCCCATTGTTGCCGTGTCCATTATTACCATTAATGTTATTCTCAGGACCATTGTTGTTGCCTTGGCCTTCATGGTTATTGTTTCCCCCGTTGTTATTGTTTCCCTCGTTGTTATTGTTTCTGTTGTTGGCATCACCTGGATTAATATTGACACCCATCTGTCTAGCCATGAGCTGCAACATCATGTCCATTCGCCTATTCTGCTCCTGCTGCATACGCTGCCCCTGCTCTAATGTATCCAGTAACTGTCGGAATAGTACCTCCCCTTGATCTGGACCAGCATTTCTGCCTCCGCCTAATCCTGTATTCCTGTCATCTCGATCACCCATATTATTGTCCTGATCACAAAATATCTCCTCTGTGTCTGTATGGTTGAATTCAATGTCCCCCTGCACGGATGTACTAGACTGTTTGCTTTGCAAGTCTGAAATCCTATTTTGTCTTGCTCTGGTATCGCGGAAATTATAAGACCCCTGTCGCATGCTCAAACATAAATGCTTAGCCTGTGTTTTTTTTTCTTACTTTTTCCCTCTATCCGGCTGTTCCAAATTCCCTATAAGACCTCCACAGGATGGCAGGACTTATAGCTCTGATACCACTGTAATGGGCACCCCTGGATGTCCCAAAAAACTAAACCAAATTGCTGAAAGGAATTATGTCAAACAGTTTGCATTCAACTTCTTAAAACCCCTTATAACTCCGAAAATCAAACGTTTATTTGTTTGTTGTGTTTCGTGCATGGAATTGGTATCATACAACATAAACAAGAAAGGAACTACAACAATATGCAAAGTGGAAATGAACTGCTGCTAATAAAATGTTATTTTTAGAATTCATAAAACCAAATACATGGCAGATTTATCAACTCACTAATTACTTCAGCAATATTGTCATAATACTCCAGCCCATGCTTACGAACTTGCTGCTGCAATACTTTGTCCTTCAATCAGTCCACTACCTTCGTAATACCATTCCCTCAAAGCGGCATAAGCGTTGGACAAGTAGTGAAGAAGATATGAGCAAAATACCAAATCTGCCTGTAGCCGGAAATGCAACTAAACTGCCTGATAATGAAGCCAAAAACAGAGAATTCCAAAGGCCAAACCCCAAGGGAATGACGTCTAGAATGTTACAAGAGAGGATAGACATCCTCAAATGCCAAGAACTGAGCTGCAACTCACATACCAATTTCTTCTCATATTCAACCTGTCTAATGAAGCCACAAATGCTTCCTTTTATTCTATTCCCACGGGTCCCCTCAACTCATATGGGCAATGTGGGATAAAAGATGTGTAATATAAAACATATATTAAAATACCCCTTATGTCTCCCTTGGGTACACATCACCATAAAATAAATATTAAAGTAACACTTTAATATTTTACAATTAAATTAGACGTTACTTTAATAAAACTTCAGGCATTAAAATGTATTAGCAATCGGACTCCGAATAATGCGAGTGATAGCTCATCGAAAAGCTCTCACCGAGGAGTATCGAATCCAATCCCCAAAATTGACCTGCACTGTGTCCTGCCGACTTACTAAAAATAGTAAGTATGCCTGAAACTGAGTAAATCAACTTCGTTTTGGCCCAAACTGGAAATGACTAGGCCAAAACACTCCAAGATCCCATTAAACCCTTCGTTAGCCCTCGGGACCATGTAGAACAAGGCTAACGTGCACACACTTGGTCAACTGCTAAAATGGGGACATTACTAGGCCCATATTTATCATTCACATGGATCTATATGCTCATTTGGCATTGTCACCAAAGAGGAGAGGGAGGAGGATAAACTAATGATCAATTTTTATCTCAATGCGATATTTGAGATTATTACACAAGTAAATATTTATATGTATATTAAAATAAATACAATCACATCCCATATATAAATGAAAGAATAATAAATTAATATATATATTGATTAAGTTCAAAATTCAAGGTTAGATTGTTGATGGCACTAGTAATGATTTCCCAACTATATTTTACTCTATGTTAATGTCTCTACAAGTATGTATAGAATAAATCATTTAAATTAATACATTTAATTATTATGTAATGGTCATCTCATGACTTATTCTGCATATGCATTAGTTCAATGTTGGACCATCAACATTCACATTGGATACTCAGTGTTGGCATCATACCACTTATGTAGAGGTATCTTTATTTGCATATTAATTTGATTTAATTGATTAAGTTTATTTAAGAATGAACGAATAATTAAAAGAGTTGGCAATTTATGATTAATACCTAGAGTCAAAGTGGTCACGATGGTGTTGAAATTGGGTCACCTAACTTCACAAGTATATATGTACTAATGCATTATAATTAGTATGTCATTAGTACTCTCTTACATGAATAATTATCTTATAAGTTTACACACATCTACACTAGGCAAATGTTGCAACTTCAACATCAACACTACATAGTGAACAATGTGGTTGCACATTTACAAAGGTACCATAATTTATTAATTAGTAGTGTTGTAAAACATCATATGTATTCTTGATAACTACATTTAATACTTGTGTTGTACCATTTTAAGTTATTGATATCCAAGACTTCTCATATGGTTCATGACACTATTGATTATGGAGTTGTCACTAAACTAGCTAGTTCAAAAGCATTAACTAAGGTGTGAAAGAGTTTGCTTCATTTTTATTTTTATTTTAATAGCTAGTGAAAATATAAAATGATATTCAAGTATGTATTTTAGTTATTATTTTGATAATTTTTTAAGGGTCTTTATGTTGACTTGTTGGCTAATGCAAATGGTTAGATATTTTTAGTTATGGAAATACTATTATCAATTAAGGCCACTTATCTTAAAGATAAAGTTTTATGGTATGATGATGAAATTTGTCTAGGAAAAACTATCAATAGTCACACTATTTGAGTCAGGGAGCTTCATTGCAAGCAAATGAAAGGCCACAATTTTGATATATGATATAATAGTGAGTATAAATGATATATTTATGTTCACTAATGTTATTGTATCTTTTGGAGTGATTTTTGGGTGAATTACATGAAACCTATCTATTATCACAAAACTAGAGTATATGGTGAAGAATGGATAATTAGACTAAGGAATTCAAATGTCTTGGCAATTAAAGAACTTAGTAATGTTGGGATGTCATCCTATATGTTTATGCTTACAAGTAGTGGATTATAATAAAAACATTTGGAAATGTGTAACACATTTTATTATTCAAGCCAATTGGACAAAGTCAAGGAAAATGGTATATAAAGAGATAATTTTGACATGTAAAGGTATACATGATTGTGATATGGTATGATTGTATTATATGAGTTGTTTTTATGATGGTATGTGTATGATTTGATGGTCATAGAAAATTAGAGGTTATATGGGCATGATTAGATGTGAGGATAACACAAAGGACTAATTAGATATTTAAGATATTAGTATAGTCAATTTTGGTACACTATTTGTATCACGGTAAAATTACAAACACGTGTCACCCTTTTACAAAGGAAAGGGCTAACAACATAAAAAAAATGTCAAAGCTCAATGATATAAAAGTGATATTTGTGTTTCAACTTTTAAGACACTAAAAACTGATAAAATATGTATGAATAGAAGAATTTTATGCCTTTTATGTTTAAAAATTAAAAAAGTATATTTTAAAAAATTTCAATGCTCATTTTTTAGTTGCTAAAAAATACTATAAATCAAGGGTTATAGTTCCCACCACAAAAATAAATGTAAATAAGGGTTTTTACATTTAATTCTGAAACCCTATCTTTTATGTTGAAATTAGTCTCAAAAGTCAAGGGTATTGCAAAATTACATTTTTTTTGTGATTAAAGTGTCACTTAGTATGACACATGGATAGTTATGGCTGGATCAATTATGTTTGCACTAGTTTTAGTCAGTTTGAGTTCAACCAGACTCTGCCTACCTCCTACCTAGTCACATACTTGTCCAACCACTTAAACAAAGTGTTATAAATGAAAATGTCAATTATTTTTAAAGGAAAAATACTTTTAAAATATTTTTTATATTTTTATTAATTATTTTTTACATGTTTTAAATTTTTTATTTGTTTTATTGTTGTTTTTTATTTATTAATTGTTTTTAAGGTACTTTTAAATTTTAATAATTATTTTTTATTTATTTGATGAGTGTTTTAATTTTTTTTTTAAATTATAATTTTATTAAATTTTATTAAAGTAAATTTCAATATTTATTTTATTTCAATTTATTTATTTAAATTATTTAATTTAAATCAATTATTATGCTTATTTTAATTGTTTGATATAACTTAATTAGTTGATTTAAATTATTTTAAATAAGGCTATTTATATCAGTTGTTTTATTTTTTTATTTTGTTAAAATCAATTATTATATTTATTTTAATAATTTGATATGAATAAATTATTTATTTTAAATAAATTTAAATTAGGTTGTTTAAATTAGTTCTCATTTAAATAAATTATTTATTTGATTTAAATCAATTCCTATCTTTAAATGAAATATTTTATTCATTTAAAATCTTTTACAAGGTCAATTTAAATTCAAAGACTTAAAATATACAAGTAATGATTTTATTATATTTTGTCCATGCAATAAAATATGGCAACATCATGCAACCAATTTGAATCTTAGTTTTTTTTCTCTTATTTCTTTAAAAGTATTTTAATTATTTGATTAAAATCAATTAGTGCATTTAATCTAAATATAGCAACCCTTGAATGCAACCAATTCATGTTCATGCAACAAAACATAACAACCTTCATGCAACCAATTAATCTTAGAGCTCTAATTTTATTAGGTAATTTTATTTACCTCTAAATTAAATAGAAAAATTATAATATACTTAATGATTTTTTTTGTTGTGTATGATCTACTATACTATATGTAGATGAATTTAATTCTTCTATATGGAGGTGATTTAAGGCTCTCTCTTTCAGGTTTTTTACAATGGGACAAAAAAAAAGGAACAAAAAAATTTCACCAAGTAACAGATGACAAGAAGAAAGGATGAAAAAAATGTATTGAAGAGTCATTCATTGAAGTTAAAGAAGGTTGTGTTGAAGTTACAAAAAGTAGTAGGAACTCTAGAAACTTTTATTTTATCTTGTAAAATTTGATTAAGATGGATGATGAATTTGTTTTTAGTTAAATTGAATCATCAAAACACATGGTACCTGAAAGTACAATTAGAATACATCTCAAAAACATGTGGGAGCAATTTTTTTAAAAATATCTTATTGGTAAATAATATTTATTTGTCAAGTTATTCATGAAATTAAACTTGACTCTTGTTTGGAGTTATTGGGGTCAACAATAAGAAAAGCTCTGGAGGTCAAGTAAAATAAACAATTATTCAAAATTTGATAGATGTATTAAATGTTATTGATAACACAAGTTGTGTAGTTTATTTAAGTGTTGTACATAGAGAAGTGAGTGCTATAATTACTAAAAAGAACTTTTCATAAAGAAAGTTTGATCAATTTGTGAACTACTCAATGTATCTAGAAGAACAATTCAAATAATATTAAGAGGAGAAATTTACTAGATGAAAATGTTAAAAAGAACTAGGTTAATATCAAGTAGGTTTCCAAAAAATGATAGAATTTTTGAAGATGTAAGAAGAAAGGTTTTTGACTACTCGGCAAGCCACTCTCATGTTTCTTCCAATAGAAGAGACATTATATAAATGAAATATCAAGAGACAAGTATGGAAATTGCAGCTTTCAAAAAGTGAATTGTTTGAAGCTTTCAAAAAGAAATTTTCAAAAGTGAAAATTTTTTAGAGACTACTTTCGAGGTTGAGCCCTTGTTTTGTATGCATAAATAAGGTACATCAAACTTCTTGTTTTTGAAATCATATTGAGTTTTAGGAATATTTTCAAGCATACATAAATGTTATGACAGTGCTGATGAGGCCAAATATTTATTTTATTTCATGATAGTTTTAAACACTTTGTTGATACTCTATTTTATCTTTATCAAAACATTTGTGGACCTATGTTTGCCGAACCTATGATAAACCTATGGGTAGGTACTATGCCATCTTTTGCTAGTATTATATATATTATGTAGTATTTCATATAGTTATCAAAATGTGTGTTCTTATATTTAAACTTAATTTGATAAATGTTTATTTGCAAACATGTCTTTGCATAATAACTAACCTATCAGTAATGAAGCTAAAAGATGATTGGAAGAATTCAAAAGATGAGCACCAACAACATTCAAGGAGAAGAGAATGCCAAGGAGTAGCCACAATGGAGGAAAGTTGTAATGGTTCCAGAAGAATAGGAAATGAGTAAGGAGGAGCTATGAAGACTTATTGCCTTCTCTACATTTATTTCTATGGCAAGCGGATGCTCAGACTTTATTATTCTTGCCTTAAGCTGTTATTTCTTCTTCCTGCCTTGAGTTGTTATTTTCCTTCTTTCTCTCCTATGGATTTAAAGCTAGGTTATTTACTTTTCTATTACAAGAATATTTTTTGACCTCCTATGTATACGAATCAACCCAAGTGTGTTAGTTTAGCTAGTTAGAAGAAAGATTTTATGAGAAAAAACTATTAACTTTTACAGAGAGTCGTGTTTTTACAGTTCTATGTATTATGTAATGAATTTTTGAAATGTAATGAAATAGTTTTTGGCTTCTATCTTGTGTTGGTAGTTTAGTTGAACCCAACCAAGGGGACCCACTTGGAAGGTGGATTAGATTAGGATAGAATAGATTTATTTCCAAGCATTCCTAGTATTGTAAGTAGAAGTTGTGAGTTCCTCCCTATAGCATCGCACTTCGTGAATATTCCTATAGCATATATGAGAATAGTTGTAGTGGATAAACTGAGTTGGAATATTTGTTAGCCTTTCATTGTATTTCTAGTATTCATAGAGTTAAGTGTGTTAGTTTCCTACAGCAATAGTGTAAGCCCTTTTTCTTGCATTTTACTTTCTTGCAACATAAGCTTAGTGACTCATTAAGAGAGCTAGTGCACATACTATGCCAACCATTTCAAGTATACGTCCCTTGGTTGACAAGATTAAATGCACCTCATAGTGGGAAAAATAGTCCTTAGTTTGAATATATTATTCCTAAGCATGGCCTAGAGCATGACTATGATACACCTATTGTGAGGTGGACCATTTTTGGCACTATTGCTAGGGATGGTGTTAAGCTAGGAGCATTTTTGAGTCATAGTTCTTAGATAAAGCTTTTTAGAAATTTCTAGTTTTGAAGCTTCTTTCACTAGTGTGAAAAGTTTAATTGCATGCATCGAAGAGGAAGGCGACAAGATGAATATGGAAATTTTTTTCCATGGGAGTTTGTTAATTTGAACAAAGAAATTGAAGAAGAAGAAGTTGAGTTACCTTTTGAAGACACAAGCCCTATTTTTCCCACAACATCATCATCAAGAGCTAAACCAATAGATACAAGTGGTCTTCAACCTTTTACTAAAGTTTTGGCCAGTTTTCTTGATAACACTGCTCTGAATCCACTAATTGTTAATCATCCAGTACCCAATGTACCTTTTTAGCAACGACCTCATAATCTAATACCTCCATTCATGGCACAACCTACTTTTCCATTTCCTC
This sequence comes from Cupressus sempervirens, assembly GCA_028749045.1. Lineage (NCBI taxonomy): Eukaryota > Viridiplantae > Streptophyta > Pinopsida > Cupressales > Cupressaceae > Cupressus > Cupressus sempervirens. Next base: position 667,157,442 of record CM053792.1, on the reverse strand, counting down.
TCCCAAGCCTTGTAAATACTGATAATCTCAAGAATATACCTACAACTTCCCTTCCAAAGTTCTATGGCCTTGCAACCGAAGACCCTGATACTTTCTTGTTTGAGTTTGATATACTTTTTCGTAGTTTTGACTACAACACTGATGCCCATAAGCTTAAATTGTTTTTAGCAACATTGAAATAATTAGCCCTATGATGGTTCATGGGCTTAGGAGCAAATGCAACATGAAGTTGGGATGAAATGAAAACTCTATTTTTGGATAAGTACAAAGAGTATTGCAAAGCATCTAGTTCAAGAGGAGATCATGTCTTTAGGATATCTTAGAAGAAGTAAGAAACATTGGAAGATTATGTTTCACGTTTCTCATATACACCGCAAAAGAACCCTCATCATGTGTTGTCCAAGGATTCACAAAAGCTAGTCTTTCTAGGAGGTGTGAATGATAATTGTCTAGAAGCACTAGACCTAATAGCTGGTGGTGATACATATAAAGCTTCCTGGGAAGACCTCAAGAAGCTCTGTCAAAACTATTTAAGATCAACCATGAAGAAAGTCTGAGGACCTTGTTCCACAGTCACTAAAGAAATTAGTCAAGGCATTTCAAAGCTCAAGATATCTAACCTATTGTCAAAATTCAAACAAGACATCATCAATGATGTCGCTATTTACATCTTGATATAATGACTGCAAAGAAGTATGTAGAAGTTGAGCTACAACTAGCTGAATACTGCCCTCATTGCTAGAAGCAAAAGAAAGATTGCCAATGTAAACTAGTTGCAAACATGGAGAACCAACATCTTCCAACTAAGTACATCAAGATAGATGGAGATGATGAACATGTATTCTTTATTTCTCAACACTGACCATGGGCCCAACATCAAGGTATATGTTAGGACCCTTTGCAAAATTCAAATTCATATGGTAATCAATGGCAAAACCTTAATCACAAGGTTGTCCACAATATCAATCCAATTGGAACATTGCTAGGCAAAACAACCCACAACAATCCCAATGGCCTTAGAATTCCCAGCCACCCTGGCCTAACCAATAGAGTAACCAATGGCAGAACCAATAGAATTATTGGTAGAATTAGTAGAACCAATGGCAACCACCCCAAGGGAATTGGCAGTCAATGAACCAATGGAGGCGATCTCAATAATGGCTTAACCAAAATACTGGTATGCCACAATTACCACCTCTAGTTCAACAACCTGCTCTAATGCCACCACCTTCAAATCCTGGACCTCAAAAGTAGACATAGTTACCTACACAACCTTAGCCAAACCCAAATAGCCAACAGCCACAACAGCCCATGTATAGTGTTGATGCTCAGTAGTATCTTGATTATGCTTTGGGTGTTGTAGATATACATCTAAGATTTGGTACAACTTTACCAGTGCCTAAACCACCTCTTATAACTAAAATACCAGACCCTCCTGCAACATCAGAACCCTTAGTTGCCAAAATAGTTGACTTAACCAATGTTACCATGTCAGCCCAAGCTAAACTAGTAGTGGAACCTCCTTTTCTAGAAAAGCTTATACAAAAGAAACTTGAACAAACAGAGGAAAAACCTTTTGATATTGTTGATCAATTGGAAAACATACATGTCCAAATATCCCTATTTCAAGCCATTAAGGATGTTCCAATTTATGGAAAAGCCATTAGAGATGCTTGCCTGAAGAAGTCTGGAAGGAAGAAAAAGGACCCCACCATAGTCCATGTTGTGGGACAACTGGCTGACATCATGTTAGGGAAATTGATTACACTAAAATATTTTGATCTAGGAATTCCAGTAGTGAATGTTAGTATAAATGGTTAGTTTGTTAAAAATGCTTTAATAGATCTTGGAGCTACTATAAATGTTATGACCAAGGATACTATGAAGAAGTTGAAAATATGATAACTAAGGGCTACACCAAAAATTCTACAACTTGTAGATAGTTCTACTGTCACTCCTGATGGGATGATAAAAAACATAGTTGTAACCTTAGATTCTCTAGAATATCTTGCAGACTTCATGATTTTATCCCCCAAAGTTAATCTAGCTGGTTACCCTGTCATCCTAGGTCAACCATGGTTAGCCACAATTGATGCAAATATAAGTTGTATATTAGGGAATATGACCATCTCAAATGGCCAAGCAACAAAGAAATTTGATTTATATCCTCTAGCCCAACCATTACTAGATTTGAGCACATCTGTTTGGCCAGATTTAGGGGATGAAGAAGAAGAGTTAAATTCTATAGTACAGCTCATGATGTTACATAGACAGTCTTTTCTAAAACTGCAAAAGGAAGATTTAGTACTTTAGAGTATCCTCACTAATAGTTGTGTGGTAGAAAAAGATGTATCTAAAAATTATGTGTTGCAATTAATCACATATGAAGAATGTGATAAGAATTGTACTTTTCTCAAAGAACCTGATATTCTTTATCCACTCTTACCGTGTGAATTAGAAGTGAGTCCAATCTTTGAAGCTACTATAATAGAGTCCACCACTACTATTGAACTGACCAAAGGTCATAATCTTCATGTTAATGCCAAATTAATAGCCACATAGGTGGAACGATTAAAAGAATTGCTTAAAAGGCATGAAAAGGCCTTTGCATGCGACTATAGTGATATGAAAGGTTTGATTCCTACACTATGCACCCATAGGATATATATTAATGAAGTTTTTCTACCACTCCATCAACCCTAGAGAAGGATAAATCCAAGCCTTAGAGAAATAGTTAAAACTGAATTGCAAAAATTGCTTGATGCTAGTTTTATTTATCCTATATCTAATAGTAGATGGGTTTCACCCTGGTCATAGTGCCTAAAAAGGGAGGAAAATGGAGAATTTGTGTAGATTACAGAGAATTGAACAAGGCCACCAAAAAGGATCACTTTCCTTTACCATTTATAGACCAAGTTCTAGACATTTTAGCTAGAAAGAAGTATTTTTCTTTTCTAGATGGGTATAGTGGTTATAACAAAATTAGTATTATTCCTAAAGATCAAGAAAAAACCACATTTACATGTCCATGGGGTACTTTTGCATACTCTTTTTTACCATTTGGTCTATGTAATGCTCCTGCAACATTCCAATGAGTAGTTATTAGCATCTTTGTTGATATATCACATGATTGTATGGAAATATACATGGATGACTTCACAACATTTGGAGTCACTTTTGAGGAAGCAATGGTGAATCTTGAAAAGGTTTTGGTAAGGTGTCAAGAACATAATTTGGCACTTAATAGTGAAAAGTGTTCCATGCTCATGCAAGAAGGCATGATACTTGGTCATTTCATATCAGCTGTAGGAATACAAGTGGATCCAGCTAAGATAGATGTAATTCAAAGATTGCCCATACCTACAAAATCAAAAGATATAAGATCTTTTCTAGGTCATGTTGGATATTACAGATATTTCATAAAATATTTCAGCAAAATAGCTAGTCCCTTGTATAAGTTACTCACAAAAGAAGTTGAATTTAGTTGGACATCTAAATATGATGAAGCCTTCCTGCAACTTAAGAAACTTCTAACTACAGCCCTAGTTTTCCAACACCCTGATTGGAATTTACCTTTTCATATATATACAGATGCCTCTGATTATGCCATAGGTGTAGTCCTAGCACAACAATCCCAAAATCTTAAAAATGCAATCTATTATATCAGCAAGAGCCTTCATGGACTAGAATTAAACTACACAATGATATAAAAAGAATTGCTAGTAGTAGTCTATGTCTTGAACAAATTTCAGCATTACATAACTATATAGTCCATATTTGTTCATACTAAACATGCAACAATTAAATATCTCATGAATAAACCTACTATAACTGGAAAATTAGCAAGATGGTTACTATTGTTGCAAGAATTTGATATAACTATTGTTGATAAGCCTAGAAAAGCCAATGTTGTAGCTGATTATTTATCAAGAATCCATCATGATGATACTAACACTACTTTGGTAGATGATACATTTCCAGATGAGCATTTATTTCATATTATTGTACAAACTCCATCGTATGCAGACATTGCTAACTACATTGCAGCTAATAAAATACTGAAACATTTTTCTTACAAGGAAAAGAAGTTGCTTGTAGAGAAAATATTTTGTTTCTCCTAGATAGATAATCTCTTGTTTTACACTGGACCTGATCAAGTTATGAGAAGATGAGTGAGAGAGGATGAGACATATGATATTCTACATGCATGTCATACTGAACCATGTGAAGGACACTTTGTAGCAAAAAGAATAGCCTTGAAAATCTTGACAACTAGTTATTATTGGCCTCCACATCACAAAGATTCAGCCAACTATACAAGGAAGTGTGACAAGTGTCAAAGGATGGGCCAACCAACAAGAACAGATGAAATACCTCTTAATCCTCAGATGCTGTTAACACCATTTGACAAATGGGGCATAGACTTCATTGGTCCAATTGATCCTCCATCTAATGGGAAATCCTATATTCTTGTGTGCACTGATTACCTGACAAAATAGGTTGAAGTCAAGGCCATGAAGCATGCTCGTGTTGAAAAAGTTGTTGAATTTCTGTCTGAAGAAATTTTTACTCACTATGGTGTACCCAAAGAGTTAGTCACCGACCAAGGTGCACAATTTACCTCTAATCTAGTGTTAGAGTTGATGAAATAGTATAACATCAGGCACCAGAAATCCAATCCTTATCACCCTCAAGCTAATGGACAAGTAGAGGTCACAAACCATAAACTAGAGAACATCCTAACAAAAATAGTTCATCTACATCATAGGGATTGGACTAGTAGATTACAAGAAGCTATTTGGGCTTATAGAACAACCTGGAAGACTATTGCAAGATTTACACCATTTGAGCTCTTGTATGGAAAGGTAGAAAACTCTAAGAACAACATTGGCATTGGATATTGAACTTCATATAGCACAAAGAGAATGTCTTCTACATCTTAATTCTCTAGATGAAATGCGCAAAGCTACTTTGGAATGCACTAAACCGATATAGAAACAAAGGAGACAATGGCATGACTCTCATGTTATCAATAAACAATTTCAAGTTGGTAACTAGGCACTCCTATATGATTCTAGATTTAAAGATATGCTAGGAAAGCTATAGACAAGATGGCTGGGACCATATGAAATTAGTAATGTCTTTGATAATGGAGGTGTTCAATTAACTACCATTGATCTAGTACCTTTCAAATTCTTAGTCAATGGTCATAGACTCAAACTATATAAATGGCCCCAAACAAAAGAGGACTTCCTATAGTAGTTTTAGCGGCCAGATTCAAATACACATCAAGTAACTCTTCCTGCAGCCAAACGTGTCAACCTTTTGACTGCCGCTCTTCAACATTAATTCCTTTGTGCATGTTTATTGTAAAAACTTTATGTCCACATAAAGTTCACTTTTTCATTCACTTTCTCATTCCATCTCATCTCTTTACTTTCCACCCACTTTCCACGTCATCAATTTCTCATGTTTTCAATAAACCCTGCGAGATGCTGACAGATGCTACCAATGCTAATATCACTTCTACCACCTATTTTTTTGGTACATGCAATGATCAGTTGATAGGTATAGCATTTTCAAATTATTATTCACTTATATTTTGTAGATTTCATTAATTATATTTAATACTGCATAGTTTATATGATGGCAACATTATGCTAGTCCCTTACCCATACCAAGTCTGACAAGTGTGGACACTTGTCCATGTTTAGCAAGGGGCAGGGAAGGTCACTAATATCCAATGGCATTTCTGTTTATCCATAAAGATTTTTTCTAAATCTTCATATTTCCTTCATTGATGGAATTTAATTTCCATAAGTACACAAGTGAGGTGTCATACCCCTTATTTTTGAATGATTTTTTTTGTGTCATGTCGTGATGTGACTTGTGTTTAAATTTTATGTGATCTGAACCCCATTTTTGAACAATTCTCACACATATTCATGATTTACCTTCATTTAAACCATATTATTGTGCATAAAAACTTGTTATGACATTAATTGCCTATTAAAACAAAGAAATGTGAGTTGAGTCTATAAAATAATGAAGTAGCTTGAATTCAAAAGTAGGAAAATAGAGCAAATAGAGAAAGTGTCAAGAAAATTGGTGAATAGTTCTAGAGGAGAAAACTAATGGAACATACTATGTTGCTCTTGGATGTACAAGCCATAAGAAGGTTTAATGTATGTAGATGGCTAGGGTATTTCTTGAGTTTGACTGCATATGATGAAGAGGCAACCGCATAATTCACAAGGACATTCAATGAGGGTGAAGCTTTCGTTTGGGGTTTAATAGTGATTGCAATAGAGGAACACATTGCTAAAGTAATTGGGTTGCATGTAGTTGGAAAACATTATCCCAGCACACATGATGTGAGGTTAGTAAGAACTCAATTTACTAGACCGACTGATCCTCAAATGGACATTACAAAGCAAGGTTGCAAAAGAATGTAACTGCCACCACCATAAATTGAATTAGCCATGCATGTTATCAAGTACTTTACATGCAAAGGTAGATTCTCATACTTGCATGCACATCATTTCAAATTATTTAATTGTAAAAGGCATAATCTTTCAATAAACATTCCAAATTTCTTGTATAATATGTTCTGTATTAGTGTGGAAGAAACTCAGAAAAGAAAAGATAATTTCATTACCCATCATGCCCTAATTAAGTTACTAATAGAGAGGTCACTTAGGGATGTGTCTCCCATGACATGGGATGAATTTTTGTAAGCCAAAACTCTACAACCCCAAGTTGCCCCTAGTGAACAGCCTAGTGAGGAAAATGTCCCCACCAATGAGCATACTGAACAAAATACCCAAGAGGCTGAAGCTGAAAATATCCAAGAAAATGTGCAAGAAACTATCCCTGTTCAAGAGACCGTGCCTTCACCTATGCAAGATTCCCCAAAACCTACTTCTAGCAGAGCAAAGAGGAAATGAAAACTACAAGAAGAAATCTCTATTCAGGAAAAGGAAGAGCTAAACTCTACAACTATGAGATAAAAGAGAACAAAGAAAGTCATGCAGCAACTACTCCTATAGTAGAGACGCCTAAAGGGAAAGGTAGGCAAAAGGTTGTGATACAAGAAGAAACCCCCATAAGGAGAAGCCCTAGGATGAGAGGGCAATTTTCTAAAGATTCTTCTTTGTCCAAAACATCTACTAAGGAATCCATATGTAAATTGTCTCTGATCACTCTCCTCCCCATCCTAAGATTACAAGCATTCCCAAAAATCCTAATGAGGAATGTAGGGATGAAATCAAAGAAAATCCAAATGATACCTCAATAGACCAACTAGGTACTTTAAGCTATAGGGATGAAATAGTTCCTAAGCAAGTTGATCCAAACACTACCCTAGTTCCCCATAAAATAGCATGGATTATTGGTTTTGTAGAACATTTATGGAAGGAACAAAGAAAGAGGAAAAGAAATCATGAAGAAAACAACAGTTCTATTACACTACAAAATATCCTTTTTTAGTTGTATGGACATCTATTTGCTGAGGCCTTGTGGGAAGAAGAGAGGAAAAGGATGAATAAAATCATAGCAACTCAAGGTGAAGAAATTGCAGATTTAAAGGAACAATTAGCAAGTCAAAAACAACAAATGGATCATGCCCTCAAGTTGGCTGATCAGGAACTTGCTTGTAGACCACCGCCAAGAGTTTATGATCTCTATCTAAAAGAACAATTTCTCTTGTTTCAATTAATGTTAACTCTTAAGACTATTAATGCAGAGTTCAAATGAGCACAAGAATTTTATGGTCTATATTAGACTTTGCCACTCTGGCAGCAGAATTTACTTTGTGAATTATATGTTCATAATTTTTTTTATCCCTTCAGAGACTCAATGGAATCCCTTACTTTACATAGGGGACATACATTTGAGAGATCTCATGTCTTGGATGTCCAATGAAGAAAACTATGATAGGTAGCTGAATAATTACAGGGATGAGGAAAGGACAGAACCCTTACCTTTAAGAGCAGAGAGTAGCAAGCCAGATGAAGTTCTCAGAGATTGGTTCGCATTAACTTATGGAAAGAAGAATCCAGAAGTAAGGGATATGATCTTTGCTGCCAGAGCTAAGGTTTATGCTAATTATGAGAATGTTCCCTACTTTGCTTTCCAGAGAGCTATGACTGGTGCTAGGAGTAGATGGGCCAAATTTCCTGAATCACTTAAAAATTCAAAACCACATAGTCCCATCAATTTGGAGGTAGCACTTCACAAGGTTCCAAAATATTTAGAGTTAGGGAAGCAAGCTAGACTAGAATTGTGGTGTCCCCTAACCATGTAGCCTCCAATGCTCCTGTGGCCTTTATATGACATTAATACTGATAGACTCTACAAGCTATAGGAAGATCATAGAAGGGAAGTGTGGGAGAGAACAAGAGGATTGTACTATACCTTCAAGAGAAATAGGAAAGGAAGGACTGAGATTGGAGAGTTCAGGTCATTAACAAGAAAGTGCAATTCTTGAGGACAAGCATTAGTTTAGTAGGGGGTAGATGATGAGGCCAAGTATTGCTTTTATTTCATTTTAGTTTTAAACACTTTGTTGATACAATGTTTTATCTTTGTCAAAACATTTGTGGACCTATGTTTTCCAAACCTATGATAAACCTATGGGTAGATACTATGTCATCTTTTGCTAGTATTATATATATTATGTAGTATTTCATATAGTTATCAATATGTGTGTTCTTATATTTAAATTTAATTTGATAAATTTTTATTTGCAAACATGTCTTTGCATAATAACTAACCTATTAGCAATGAAGCTAAAAGATGATTGGAAGAATTCAAAAGATGAGCACCAACAACATTCAAGGAGAAGAGAATGCTAAGGAGGAGCCATGGTGGAGGAAAGTTGTAATGGTTCTAGAAGACATATTAGTGAGTAAGGAGGAGCTATGAAGACTTATTGCCTTCTTTGAATTTATTCCTATGGCAAGCAGATGCTCAGACTTTATTATTCCTACCTTAAGCCGTTATTTCTTCTTCCCGCCTTGACTTGTTATTTTCCTTCTTTCTCTCCTATGGATTTAAAGCTAGGTTATTTATTTTTCTGTTATGAGAATAAGTGTTGATCTCCTATATATAGGAATTGACCCAAGTGTGTTAGTATAGCCAGTTAGAAGAAAGAGTTTATGAGAATAGATTCTTAACTTTTATAGTGAGTCATGTTTTTACATTTCTATGTATTATGTAATGAATTTCTGAAATGTAATGAAATAGTTTTTGGCTTCTATCTTGTGTTGGTAGTTTAGTTGAACCCAACCAAGGGGACCCACTTGGAAGGTGGATTAGATTATGATAGAATAGATTTATTTCCAAGAATTCCTAGTATTGTAAGTAGAAGTTGTGAGTTCCTTCATGTAGCATCGCACTTCATGAATGTTCTTGCAACATATGTGAGAATAGTTGTAGTGGATAAACTGAGTTGGAATATTTGTTAGCCTTTCATTTTATTTCCAGTATTCATAGAGTTAAGTGTGTTAGTTTCTTGTAGCAATAGTGTAAGTCCTTTTTCTTGAATTTTACTTTCCTATAGCATAAGCTTAGTGACTCATTAAGAGACCTAGTGCACATATTGTGCTGACCATTTCAAGTATATGTCCTTGGGTTGACAAGATTAAATACACCTCATAGTGGGAAAAATAGTCCTTATTTTGAATATATTATTCCTAAGCATGGCCTAAAGCATGACTATGATACACCTATTGTGAGGAAGACCAAGTTCTTAACACACATATGGTCATTCCTAAAAGCACAACATGATTTTTAAAGTCTATTTTATGTGTTATACCAGAAGATTTAAATAAATTCAATGCAAAATACATAAAATGTGTACCCATAAATTATGGATATTTGCATAAATATTCATATGAAATGGATAATATTGATCTTTTAACACCAATTTTATAGAATAGATTTGAGTATAAGACGTACCAAACCAAGAGTGAAGATGAATCTAAAAACATTGCATTGAAGGAGAGAAATTTTCCATATGATGAGTTTATGCAAAAGTAATAAAGTATGATCTATCCACATATCCAACATTGTCATGGTGCAAGATGGCAAGGTAAATAGTTTCGAGAATCAAAAAAAAAAATTCTGCGTAGATGTATTCTTCCAATTGTAGATTTTTATTGAAAACTATACATTTTCCCCCTAGTCAAAAATTCAAGCTAAGTATTATCATTATGATCAAGTTGCAATATTTGTATAAGTTACCTATAGACAAACATAGTTTTATGTGATGGGGTAGAAAGTATTGATCTAGATGAATACATTATCATCAAGTAGGTCTACTTTTGTACCAATGATGATAAGGTCCATGATAGGAGCTACATAGCTCATTGTTTGCAATATTTTTGAATATCTTGTAAATCATGGGATAAGATCATCTGGACACTAGATTTAGTTTAATGATTGTGTAGATAAGTGTATATTCAAGTCAAACTTTTAAATTAAATATATATAATTCAATGAACAATTTAGTAATTTTTATTGCTCATGAATTTCATATTTATTTTGAACCTAGGGAAATTTAAGGTTGCAGAATCATTGAATTGACTATCAATGCAACATGCTAGATATAATGCTAATTTTTTTTGGAACTTTTTGAAAGTGGACATGGAAAAGGAGAGCAATGATGGATAATGAGCATGTGTAAAGTGTCTACTTCACCAATATGAACTTGTTGATATAGAGTTTCTATTTACAATTAAAATTTAATGTATAAATATATTATTCAATTAATTTATAAGTTTTTAAAATTCTAACACCTTTCTTTCATGTAAAAGTTAGAGCATGGATAAATAAAATCAAGTTGTTGAATGGTCATCTTAGACATGCCCATATTTTCCTTTCACGTGGATCTCTATGCTCATTTTTCATTGTCGCCAAAGAGGAGAAGGAGGATGAACTGATGATCAATGATTATCTCAATGTAATATTTTGAATTGACATGTAGGTAAATATTTACAATAATATTAGAATAGTTTGATCACATCTCATATATAAATGAATGAATAAAAAATTAATATCTATTGATTCTATTCAAAATTCAAGGTCAGATTATTGGTGGGGTAATGATCTCCTAACCCTATTTTATTCAATATGCCATGACTCCACAAGTATGTATCAAATAAATGATTTGAATAAATACATTTGATTATTATGTAACTATAGGAATGATCATCTCATAACTTATTTTCCATATGCATTAGCTCAATGTTGGACCATAGACATTCACATTGGATACTAAGTGTTGGTGTCATACCACTTATGTAGAGGTATCTTTATTTGCATATTAATCTAATTTAATTGATTATATTTATTGAAGAATAAATAGATAATTAAAAGAGTTGGAAATTTATGATCAATATCTAGAGTCAAAGTATTCATGGTGGTGTTGACATTGCATCACTTGACTTTACAACAACGTAATTTTCTCTACAAGTGTATATGTACTAATGCATTTTAAGTAAATTACATCAATAGTACTTTCTTTCATGAATGAATATCTTAGAAATCTATATGCATCTACAGTAGGTAAATGTTACAACTTCAACATCAAGACTATATAATGAATGATGCAGTGGCACATTTATAGAGGTATCATAATTTAATAATTGGTGTTGTTGTAAAACATCATATGTATTCTTGATAGCTACATTTAATATTAATTTTGTACCATTTTTCATTTATTGATATCAGAGACTTATCCTATAGTTCATGACACTATTGGTTATGGATTTTTCATTGCATTAACTAGCTCGTAAGTATTAGCTAAGGTATGAAGGAGATTTCTTAATTTTTATTTAAATATATTAATAGCTAGTAAGGAAATTTGAAATGATATTCATGTACATCTATTTTAGTTATTACTTTTATCATTTTTGTAGGTTCTTTAAGTTGGAAAGTTGGCCCTATTGTGAATGGTTGGTAGGAGGTCGGATCATCGACCAACTTTAGGAAAGTTGGTCCTAAGTTGGTCTTCAAGAAATTGTCTAAGTATATTTAGGAAAATTTGTCAATAGTCACACTATTTAAGTCAGTGAGCTTCATTAGAAGAAAATGAAGCTCACTGACTTATAAAATGATATATTTATGCTCACTAATGTTAATGTATATATTGGAGTGATTTTTGGGTAAATTGCATGAAGTCGATCTATTATTGTAGGACTAGAGTATATGGTGAAGAATGGAGAATTGTACTATAGAGTTTGACTATCGTAATAGTTCAATAATTTAGTAATATAGGAATTACATCCTATATGTTTACCCTCACAAGTAGAAAATTATGATAAAAAGGCTTGAAATGTGTAACACATTTTATTATTCAAGGCAACTAGATAGATTAAAGGAAAAAGGTGTATAAGGAAATAATTTTGACATGCAAAGACATAAATGATTATGATATGATGTGATTGTGTTACACAAGCTCTTTATATGATGGTATGTATATTATTTGATGGTTATATAAGATTAGAGTTTATATGGGCATGATCAAATATGAGGACAACACAAAGAACTGTTAGTGTAAATAATTAATTATTATTACAATTTACTTAATTTTAATTAGGCTGAATGCATTATTTTATTAATTATCATATAGACACCTAGAAATATGCATATTCATATGAGTTGTCATGTAGACAACACAATTTTTTGCACTCTGATTAAGCACATGTTGTCTACAACATCTCTTTACAAGATACATCTATGTTAGCTTATCCTCTCATCATTGCACAAACTTATGTGCTCAGTGGAGGATAATCCAATCTTGGTGGACATGTGCTTAGTTGTGAGGCTTATCACTTTGCTAACTCGTAGTGATTCTAAATGTCTTTATATATAGGCACTTCTAGTGTGTATGTACATATGATATTCTCATTATTTTTATTTTGATCATCCATTATTGGTCCATATTGTGCTAGTGTTTGAGCTTCTTGATCTTGGTGTTATTTTTCCCTAAGGCAAATTCTTACATGGTATCAAAGTCAAGGGAGCTTCTCTTCACATAGCCATTGGAGACCTCTTTTGCTTCACCTTTTAGAGGACCATAATTTAGATCTAGAGTATTTGCAGCAATTGGGAGTGTTAAGAGCTAAAGCGAACCTCATCATTGCATCTAGAGTGTCGATTCAGTGAATTTTGAGTATAAATTTGCCTACCCTAGGCTATAGTCAAATTTGAGGAAAATTTGTTTTGCAAATTGGAACTTGAAGGCCCGATTTGTGAAATTAGTATGAGCTTTTAGATTTATGCAATTGATTTTCAAATCTACATTTTTTTTATTTGCATCTCTACAATTTCTTTGCAATTTTTTAGATTTGTATTTGTGAAATTTTTTGGCCTATTAGGCTTATAGAGGAGAATTTTTTGTAGGCAAACCAAGTGGTCAAATCTCAGTGCTTGGGGCCAAAATATTCCATATTCCACACTATTTAAACCATGGGATTTGACAACTTCACACAAAGTGATGGTTCAAATTTTACAATAGCTTCTAAGCCATTTTAACTCCTTGCAAGATCCAAGTTTAATACAACTTGACATTCACTAGTTTGGTGAATGTTGGGTTAAAAGTCCCACATCCACCATTGTTGGTCTTCCTGCTCCTGCCAAAAATTCAACTCCTACTAGTGATTCAACCTTTATTGATGATCTAACCTCCTGCCAACTACCATTCAGCCTCCATCAACCACTGTAGTTTCCAAGTCAGTGCCACATGATCCACTATGTTCGCAGAGCCCCACCATGCATTGACACTTCCCAAGCTCCACTAGTGCTACATCAACTTCCCACATGGTGCCTAGTCACACCCCATGCATGATGTCACATCGGTGTCCAATGTGTGCCCAGCCAGTGCCATGACATGCCATGTCATCTAACAAGTCAATGATCCTAGTCACCCTGCATGTCAACATCTATATAGTATGAATATGCCACATCACCAACTGTACTACCACGTAAGCTAGGTTGGCCTTTTTTATTGACATCATCATAGCCAGAAGCCTAAATTTGATGACCATTTGACCATCACAAGAAGGCCATATTACACTACTGCAACAACTATTTGGATGTCAAATTAACCTAGCAATTTCCTTTGTAGACCCCTCACTATATGCAGTTTTGATTTGATAGTCCAATTTCAAGAGGCCATATTTTAGTCATCTGGACTCCAAATTAGGTGCAATTTTTTTAAATTTAGGCTAGAATTTCCTAAATTTTTTGTGGTGCGATTATTTTCTGGTTTTGGTGCACAAATTTTTTAGAAAATTTAGTTTTTGGTGATTGTACTTGTCTAATCCTATTTTTTACAACTTCAAATGCTTCATATGGGCTCATCTAAACACAGATTCAGGTTCCATGTTTTTTGAAAGTGCAATTTTTTGGTCTACTTTTGATATTTGTAATCAAATTATAGGATTGTGTGGATAGAAATACCACTTTTAGAAATAGGTTCTTTTTTGCATTATATTGCTTTGATTAAACTTCAATATTTTTGTATATCTGAGCTACATTACTAAGTACCAAATTTGAACTCCAAGAGGAGGTTGTAAACAAAAAAATTAGAAGTCCACTTTTGTCTATTTTGACAAGTGGCCTATTGTAAATGCACTACATATAAAGTACCTAAACCATTCGTTTGGGGGGGTGTCTTGTGTTCTTGTGTCTCCTTGATATTGTGCTCTTTCTTTTGCATTATGGTTTCTTTTTCTAAGTTAACAGCTCATAATTATGCTACTTGGAAAGAAAAGATAAAGGAACCATTAGTTAAAAAAGGTTTACTATGTTATGTAACTAGAGCAACAAATAAATTTGATGATGATGTTGATGAGTCTTGTAAAGAAGACTAGGCATTAAAACAAGAAATATCCCTAGGAACTTTGTTAAAGAATATCTTAGATCTTGTCAAATATCACATCAAGAACCTTAACAATCCAATAGAAGTTTGGAATAAACTTGAAGCATTGTATGGGATAGTAGATGAAGATATGGCCTACACCATTGAGGACAATCTTCTCAAATTGGATCCTAGGAATTTTGACATCATCAAAGATTATCTCATCCAAGTAGACATGTATAGGGCCCAACTTAAAAATTGTGGTGAACTCATCAAGGATGGGAAGTTGATCAAACATGTGATGACTCATCTTCCTCCTAAATATGTCACCTTTGTTTCCAATTATAATACTCACAAGTTAACAATGGGTAGTGCCTTCACTAAGCCTTCATTCAAGTCATTTTTAGGAATGCTAGTCTTAGAACATGAAAAGTTAGTATGGGAATTCTCTAGTCTTCCAAGACCAAAGCCTTGGTAGCTAATCAAGGGAATCAAGGTGTTAAAAATTCCAACAAGAAGAAAAAGAAATGGAAGGCTAAGCCAAAAGATGACACACAACAATATTCCTCCTTGCATCAATCTTCCTCTACACAACAAGGCAAGTCTTTTTCCAAAAATAATAAGAAGGGGAACAACTTCAACAAAAGGGAGAAGAAAACTTGTGCCTATTGTAAGAAGAATGGTCATGATGAACTTAACTTAATAAGGAAACATAAAATTGATGTACCAAATTCCTATAAGGATAAGCGATCTTCAACCACTTCAAAAGGTAAGAGACAAGCTTTGGTAGCAAGTACAAATAATTCTAAGGAATGGGTTCTTGATTTAGGAGCTACACATCATATGGGTGCTTCAAGGGAGCATTTTTCCTCTTTGAAACCATCAAATGTACCTTAAATCTATGTGGGAAATGAAACTCAAGTGGAAGTTGAAGGAAAAGAGAATTTTGAGTTGGACAATGGAGTCTTCAAGGATGTTCTTAATGTTACCAACCTTAGCACCATCCTTCTTTCAATCTACCAAATAATTCACTATGGTTGTGGCAAAAAAGTGGAGTTCCTTCCTAATTCAATTGTGTTGAAAAATCCAAAGGATGATTCTATGGTGGCAATTGGAAAGGCTAATCATGATACAAAACTTTATTATTTTTCTCATTTTGTGCCTAAGTCCACTTCCCTTACCCTGTTGACCCACTCAAATTCACAAAGTAAACTATGGCATGAGAGGTTTAGACATCTCAATTATTGCTACCTTTAACAACTCAACAACAAGGATATGGTCATAGGTCTACCTCAAGTCAAGTATTCAGAGAATGTATGTTCAAGTTGTGAAGTAGGAAAGCATCCCAAAGAGGAGTTTGACAAGGGGAAGTCTTGGAGAGCTATTGCTGTTCTTGAAATGGTTCATAGTGATGTAGCTAGCCCATTTCCAATACCACCATTTGGAAAGGCTTGCTATGTTCTCACCTTCACTAACAAATTTTTATGCCACACTTGGGTCTTCTTTCTTGCTCATAGGAGTGATGTGTTTGATAATTTTATCACCTTCAAGGGTCAAGTTGAGAAGCAATTAGAGAAATCCATCAAGATTCTTTGAACATATAATGGAAAGGAATATGTGAACTCAAGGCTTATAGAATTTTGTACTCATGAGGGTATTGATCTTCAACATTTAGTTGCATACACAACACAAAATAATGGTGTTGGTGAAAGGAAGAATAGAACCCTTAAGGAGATGACCACTTGTATGCTTCAACATAAGTCTCTAGATCAAGTTTTTTGTGCAGAAGCCATGTGTTGTGCCAATTACATCCAAAATAGAAGTCCCCATCAGGCCTTAGATGGAATTATACCTTTTGAGGCTTGGTGTGGAAGAAAACCAAGTGTAAAATACTTTAAAGTTTTTGGTTTTCTAACATGGGCAAGGATACCTCCATAAAAATGGAAGACATTGGAACCTCAAAGAAAACCTTGTATATTTGTTGGATATCCTGACCACATTAAGGCATACAAACTCATGGATCTAGAGACACATGCAATCTTCTTTGAAAGGAGTGTTCACTTTAAAGAAACTTGTCCAAGTTTGGTTCCTTCAACTCCTTCCTCCATGGAAAGTGATGATAGTGATGATAGTGACTTGGAAGATGATATTCCTTCAACTTTGACTTGCAGGACACCACCTTCATAGGGTCCACAAATAGTTGAGGATATTCCTTCTTCTTCTTCCACTAGACCTTGTTGGGCACAACAAAAACTTGATTTAGTAGGCTCATTGGTGGGGAATCCTTTAGATACTATGAGGAAAAGGTCACAACACAAATCATTTCCACATGCATATATTGCCATTGGTTATGATCCATAGTCATTTAAGGAAGCATCAGGGATTCTTGAATGGGACAAGGCCATGGAGGAAGAATAACTCTTAAATGAAAAAAAACACTTGGGACTTAGTTCCTCTTCTTGAGGGAAGAAAGCTAGTTTAGTGTAAGTGGATCCATCAGACCAAGTTTGTAGTGGATGGAAGTGTGGATAAGTATAAGGCTAGACTTGTTGCCAAAGGTTTCTCATAGGTTCCTAGTATTGACTATATTGAGACCTTTGTACTGGTAGCTATGATGAACTCCATTCATTTGACACTAACTATTGTTGTAGCTCATGGTTGGGTTGTTCATCATATGGATGTGAAGAGTGCATTCTTGAATAGTGATCTTCTTAAGGATATTTATATGGAGCAACCACATGGTTTCATTCAAGATTCTACTTTGGTTTGCAAGTTGAAAAAGTCTATCTATGGTCTTAAGCAGGCTCCTCAAGCTTGGTATGCCAAGATGGATTCCTTCCCACTCTAAGAAAGATTCACCACATGTCATTCAGATTCAAATGTCTACATTCTTCAAAGGGATGATTCACACTTGATACTCCTGCTTAGATGACTTAATCATTATAGGAAGTACTTCATCCATCATTTCTAGTGTCAAGACTTCTTTTCAGGAGAGAATTGCTATGATTGACTTGGGTTTACTTCATTATTTCCTTGGTATTGAGATCACATAGTCTTCAGCTGGGAGCACACTTTCACAACCCAAGTATGCTCTTGATTTACTTTCTCACTTTCACTGAGTGATTGTAAGCCTACTCCTACTCCCTTTCTTTTAGGTGTTTAGAGGCCAAGTGTTCCACTCCACTTGTTGATGCTATGTTGTACAGATACTTGGTTGAGATTCTTATCTACTTGACACATACATGCCCTGACATAGCTTTTGTAGTTGGCATGGTTTCTCACTTCATGCAAGAGCCACATGGGCTTCATTGGAAGGCTGCCAATTGCATCTTGCATTACATTTAGGGTACACATACACATGGGATACACTATGTAGTAGGCACTGGACTATATTTGATTGGCTATATAGACTCAGATCATGCATGAGATCTCAATTCTCGCAAGTCTACTTTAGGTTACGTGTTTTATCTTGGTTTTGACCCCATTTTTTGGTAGAGTAAGAAGAAAAATACTATTGCTCTTTCTTAAAATGAGGCTAAGTATTGAGGAGTTGTCACTGCGGCCATAGAAGCTATTTGATTATAGCATATTCTAAAGGAGTTTTGAATTGACATACCTAAACCCATAGTCATTCATTGTGATAATTAGAGTGCTATTGAGATCTCAAAACATCCAATTCAGCATTAGTGGACCAAACATATTAAGGTTCATATGCACTACATCAGAGAGTTGATACATGAGTAGGTCATTGCATTGTAGTATTGTCCTACAATAGAGCAAGTTGCAGATATCTTCACCAAACCCTTCACTAAGGTCAAGTATCTTCAGTTGCAAGATTCCTTGGGGGTGCAAGATATTTCATCTAGGGGAGTCACATGACTCTTCTCTTCTTTATTGTACTTATCTCTCTTTTTGTTGAGAGTTTTTCCCATGAGGTTTTCCCTCTTTCTCCATTTTTAGAGAGATTTCATTGCATTGCATCACATTATAGAGAATTGTATTTGTACATGGGTACCTAACATGGCCTAGTAGCTAGGACATACATTTTCATCCTAGCTTTTGTGAGCTTAAGTGCATTCCAATAAGTTGCACTTAAGGGGGGGTGTTAGTCTAAATAATTAATTATTATTACACTTTACTTAAGTTTACTTAGGTTAAATGCATTATTGTATTAATTATAATATAGACACCTAGAAGTATGCATTTTCATCTAAATTTTCATGTAGACAACATAGTTGTTTGCACTCTAATTAAGCATATGGTGCCTACAACATCTCTTTACAAGATACACCTATGTTATCTTATCCTCTCATCATTGCACAAACTACTATACTTAATGGAGGATAATCCACTATGTGTGGACATGTGCTTAGTTGTAAGGCTTATCACTTTGCTAACTCCTAGTCATTCTAGATGCCTTTATATATAGTCACTTCTAGTGTGTATTTATATATGATATTCTCATTATTGTTATTCTAATCATCCATTATTGGTCCATATTGTGCTAGTGTTTGAGCTTCTTGATCTTGGTGTTATTTTTCCCTAAGGAAAATTCTTACAAGAACTAATTAGATATTGAAGATATTAGTATAGTCAGTTTTGGTATAGTATTTGTATAAGGGTAAAAGTAAAAACATGTGTCACCATTTTATAAAGGAAAAGGATAACAACATAAAACTGTTGAACTTTAATGATGCTAAAGTGATATTGAATTTCAATTTTTTTAGGATTAATGAGACAAAAATAATAATTACATACAAATATAACCAATATCAAAAATAAAAAATTGCACAGAAGAGACAACAAGGCACAAAGATTTAACATGGTTCACCCAATCCTTGGGTTACATCCACAAAAAAAAAATTCCATTATTCTTATTATCCATTGATTACAACTTGATTATAATATATAATCCTTTAAAGCTCAATAGTACTGCAAGAACCTACAATCTTATCATACACTATGAAGTCCCCAATCCTAACTCATTTTGAATATTTTTCCTACTCAAAAAAGTTTGGGCTAGATTAAGTTGCTTGGTAGAAAGATAGTAGGTGATGTCTTTTACAATAATAAAGTTAGTTGAGCTCATTATTTCACAATTTATTTGAAGATCTTGGAAATTGTGGGATAAAAGCTTATGAATGCTAGATTTGGTGTAATGATTGTGCAGATATGCATACATTCAAGTTAAAACTTTAAATTGTATATATATACAAATAAATGAACAATTTGGTAATTTTGATTGATCATAAATTTCATATTTATTTTGAATCCAGGGAAATTTAAGTCTACAAAAACATTGAATTAGCTATCAATGTAACCTACCAGATGAAATGTTAGTTTTATTTGGAACTTATTTGAAAGTGGACACAGAAAAGTAGAGCATGATGGAGTAGGTGCATGTGTAAAACATGCACTTCACCAACATGAAATTTTTGGTATAAAATTGGTGTTTACTATTCAAATTTGATGTATCAGTATAATTTTAAATGAATTTATAATTTTTTAAAAATTATTAAACTTTTTGGTCATGTCCATGTCAGAGCATGGATAAAGAAAATTGAAAGTTTTTGAATGGTGTGAAACTCATTTTTCTCCTTGGGATATAATATATAATACATTATTTTTGGGGGAAGTGAAAGGTAAAATAAATTTTACTTTGAATTTTTTTTTAAGCATAAATTTGCATTTTTGTTTTATCATATCAAGTTTAATTATTGACTTGGAAATTTTCAAATTTCATGTATGTATTGAGTATTATAGATATTGATCAATCAAATCATTACAATTGTCAATCAATCATTGGTATTAGAAATTTGCATCAGATGATGACTACAGGTCAATGCAAACCTCCACTATTTCAAGTAAGAGAAAAATCTTATTTTTTGTTGACTCCATTCACAATAAAGTAATGAGTCAATATGAGAATATTGCAAATGGCTATGGTTTGCAATGGGATATGAAAGAGAATATTAGAATTCCTCCTTATGAAGAAGATGAAAATGACACAAAAATTCATAATATTATATATTCATCTTATTATGAAAGTATTTTTATTTAGCTATTACATGTGTTTTTTTTACAAATATTTTTAATTACATTAAATTTTCAATATTATTAAATATCTCTCTTGGAGATGAGGATGACATGCAAGTTGGTTTACAATGAATTGGCTCTCATGGAATGTGTGGGGGCTAACATACCTCTCTAGTAAATATTATGTTTGTGACACCAAGCGTAGGCTTGCTAATATTGATTTTCTTTGTCTTCAAGAAGTTAAAGTTATTGAGATTTTACTCACCTCAGCTTGTAGTATTATATGGTCAGATAGCATCATATTTTCTTCCCAACATGAGGTTGGTCGAGGTGAAGTTGTTACTCTTATTTCTCCTCATTTACTTTCTTATGTTATTTCTCATGATTCTTACCCATTGCACATGGTGGTTTGGATTTTGTTGTCTTTTCATAATCATTCTTTTGGTATTGTTAATGTTTATGCTCCTAATGATGCTATGGAGTGATCACACATATGGCACTGGTTGGAAAATAATTTTCCAATTGCAATTTGGGTTTTTTGTGGGGATTTCAGCATGTTAGAGTTGGCCACTGACAAGGAGGGACTTCTACCTTTTATATGGGAAACTATCAAATGTGAGGCTTGGTTTTACATGCAAAACAAGCTAGGTATTTTTGATCCCAATGCTAGCCACTACTACCCACATGGGGTTTGGCATACATGCTCCAATTTTTAAGCTAGGTCTAATAGAGTTTTAAAGTGACTTAACAGGGCTATGATTTATGCATAGTCTTTTTTCTCTTTTTTCCACAAGTATGCTCTATCTATCACTCCTTTGCAAGATGTGACACTATTTGATCACTTCCCCATTATTTTTTCTATCACTTGGAAAATGGCTTAGCCTCCTCCTTGTAAAACCCAATTTTAACTCAACACCTCATTTTTGTCCCATCCTCCCATTATTGTACACATTCTTCAAGTGAAAAATATTAAGCCTTAACTCCACACCCATGTTGGGTGGATTGAATGGTGGAATGATGCCATTCTCTATACTATGAGGTTTCTTCACATTTATGGTATATAGTTGGCCAAGTACCACAAAAGATCTTATGAAGCCACTACCAAAGATCTACATACGACTTCCAAAAATCTTTCCATGAATCCATTTAATATGGATCTCTAGCTTAGGCTTGTCAATCTTTGACACTAGAACAAACTTATAGACAACTATTTTGCTAGAGTAGCTCAAATCAAGGCCTATCTCCATTGGTTGGAGGTTAGCAATCAAGCTTCCAAGGAATTTTTTAATGTTGTGTGGGCTCACCATTTTATAGTTGGCATCAAGTGCATCCATGAAAACCATCAGGTCTTTACTGATCTGCCAAATATTCTTTAGGATTTTGTGCACCATTACGAGTAGGTTTTCATAGCTCAAGGGCCTTCTACTCTGTGTCACCAAGATCTTCAAGAATGCCTTGCAGTTACTCCCAATTAGCTTGCTCCTAAGAAATATGCCTTTTGTGAAAAAAAATTAATGCTTGCAAACTTGAAGGAAGTTGTCATTTCCATGGCTACTGACAAGGCCCCTAGTTGTGATGGTTTTCCTTGTGAATCCCACAAAATCCTATGGGATGATATTGGTCTTGATTTGCTTCAAATTTACTGTGAAGCTTTCAATCCTAATTCTCTAGGCATCATTATCAATAAGGGTAATACTAAATTCATACCTAAAGCTGGTGATCCTAAGGAAATTTTCAATTGGAGACCCATCACCATGTTGAATGTCTCCTACAAGATCATGGGTGATCCCACAATAATGGGTTCCATTTTTTGACCAATTTTGACACTGAAATCAATATTTTTGCAACAAACGTCACATTCAAGTGACTATATCTCCAAAACTATAAATAATTTCAAGATGACATAAACTAGTGATTTTGAATACTTTGTTCCTACTTTGTAACTATATTTTTTAATCTAAAAAATAAAATATTTATGTCAATTTTTTTTATCTCCTCCAAAAAGTGGTACATAATAAAATTCAATATTTTAAAGAGTGACAGTCTATTTGACACACATAACTTTTTTTCTAGAAATGATAATGAAGTAATTCTTTCGGCGTTGGATTTGTAACATCAATATCCTATGTTTGCATTTGGTTTGATTTATTTTTATTGAATATTGTATAGTTCATGAAGTTTTGAAGTGACACAAATCATAATTCAGACATACGTTCCATTTGACATAGATAATTTGAAGTCAGTTTATCATAAACCTAAATTTTTTTTTTTTGAATAGTAAGGTATCTCAATAAGCTAGTGCCTACATATTTTTCAAAAAAAAAATTGACCTAATTTACTAATTTTCTTGAGATGTCGAATTTGGTTGATGTTCAATCAGTAATGAACCTATAATGAGTTAAACTCATATTTGAAAGTCTTAATGACTAAAATATGTATTAAAATTATAGTCATTGGAAAGCTTGCTCTGAGCAGCACATTTTGACATTTTTTATTTTACAGTAGGAGATCATTCTCTTGCAATTAAGAGAGTCAAAAGAGAAAATTTTTTAAAAAATTATTAAAAATGGGTTGAAATTTTCTTAATTTTGGGTCTTCGCACGAACATATTGAGCATGTTCACGTGAACACATGTTCAGGTGAACATGCCCATTGTAATTTCACGGCAGCTAGAAAATTAAGTGACCATGTTCGCGTGAACATGCCTAAATTTTTCGTGTTCGTGCGAACAGTCGAAAAAACCAAAAAAAATTTCAGAAATGGGACCTGCATCTACATGCATGAAACATCATTCTATCTGCGAAATAAAAACCACCATGTCTCACATTTCAATCATTGATTGCAAATTTCCATCATAGATATCATTTTGTGGCATCAATCTCTGTATTTGGCATCAACTTGATACTGCATTGCAAGCCTGTCTTTGCCACAAATTTTGTCCACAGATAAATCGAAGGCAGGTGAGAGATTTCTCAATATTTGCAAATTAATGTTCTTCCTATCTTCGTTCATGCTTTCACCAATATTTCCTATCTTCGTTCACAATTTGATAAAAAAAAAATTATATCTAAATTATTTATTTATTTCTTTCATTAATGAAGTTGTTTAACAGATGCATTGAAGTTAAATTAAAAATTAGTAACACATTCATGGTGTCAAGAAATGTATATTCTTATTGATTTTTTCATTTTTAAAAATATTGAATTTGTTAAAAAAAATTGAACATCTAAATTATTTCTTTCTTTCTTTCATTAGTGAATTTGTTTAAATGATACATTGAAGTTAAATAGATTCAAACTAGATACTTTTGAAGTGTGGTTACATGTTAGTTTTACTTATCTCACTTTAATTATCTCGGCAGTTACATTTAATTGAATTTTTTAATTTATAACTTGAATTAATGAAAACTATTTAATTTTATTTTCAAATCAAATTCATTTAATATAAATGTACCATAACTCTTTATGAATTCTCAATTTCTATAAAGAAATAATCTAAGGTTTTCATTTCCTTCTAGAACATAGATTAGATGATTTTGTGTTACTAATGGTCTCCTTGCAGCATGTGGCAATTGTGGGATGAAGACATAATCATAACTGTAAACTACTAATGTTTGCTTTGCAGGACATTGTCGAAGACCATTGTGTGTTTGTCAAAACCATGTGTGTGGATTTATTAGATTAAATAACACTTCGTTTGGTGCTTAAAATGAACTTTTTATTTTCTTCTTGGCATGTTTACAGTGTTTAAATCCCTAGGAGTTGCATTGGACATATCCTCTCCCCTCGCCATTCATGGATCTTTGGTGTAAGAGAAATCCATGTAACTTCTATAGGAGGCCTGCCTTGGACCAAGATACTCGATATTGGGTATGCTAGGGGACAATCTCAGAGCGGTAATGGGCCAAAAGCTAGGTCAACGATCCAGCCACTATATAAAACTTGATTACAGTGAAAGCCATGTCAGTGGTATTGCTGAGTGATAGCTCTCCTCCAATACCCTTGTGGTGCGTCAAACCCTAGTTCTTAGGGCTGGGAGACCTTCTGAGGAAGTTTATCACTCACTTGTTGAATGGAATGCCCTTACTAAAAACCATGTTTTAGTGGCCAAAATCCTTTCTATCCACTGGCTCAAGGGGTCACCCATGCCCGTGAAGACATCCTACATTCTTGCGGTCCTTAGTAGAGACAACCGTCCCTTGGGAAGTGGATCTTGGTAGCCCCGAGAAGTGAGTGCACTGTAAGGGGGAGCATGTGGTGCCAAGGTCCTAAGTTGTTCACTCTAGATAAGTGTGGTTGAACTTTGGTTCAAGTAGGAATTTAGTGGATACAGTCCTAAAGTATAGGTTGTGGTGTGACTATTCACTTTTAACAACAACTATTCTTGCCTTAATGTGTCTTGTGTGTGTGTGAAACATAATCAAGATAAAAGCCAACATTCAAATTCACACCTTGGAAACTTGCAAAACCTTGTCAAAATATCAAACATTGTCAAAATATTGTCAAAACATCACAAACTTTGGTTCAATACATTCAAACCTTGGAAAACATGGCAACTTGTGCTCCTAAACATGCTTGGCAAAACATAGATTTCACTCTTGCATAGCATCCACTTGCATTCTTCATAGTTTGAGCCTCATACTTGCATCATATAGACTTCATATAGAACCTTTTTAGTATCCCTTATATTCACATTGCAATCATTAGCATTTAAGCATGCATCCTTTGCATTTCACCTCAAAAATTATCACTTTGCATCTTCCATCTTGCATCTTTGCATACCCAACCCTCATTTTGACTACTTTAACCATCATTTCGGATGTCCTACACATCATTTTGAGCATTCAGTTTGAATTATCTCCTTGAATGTGTCTCTCCCTCATTGCTCTCTCCCTCTCCCACACACACACACACAAACACTATTTACTTGTGTCTCATTTTTATATTCATCCCTCCATCTCTGTCTAACCCTTTCACTTCTCTCATCACCTATCCCTTTTCTTCTCCACATACACCTCTCCTCTACATCTAGATTTCTTCTCCATCTCTTCCTTTATCCATCTCTATCCCTATATCTCCCGCTCTACCTTCTCTTAGTTATATATTTCATTCTCACTATCTTTGTTTATCTCTTCCTTTCATCTCCATATCCTTCTTCTTCTCAATCCCTTACTCTCTCTTTCTCTTCCCTTTGCATATTCTCTCTTTCTATCTCCTTTCCACCCCCCACCCCACCAAACCACATCTCTCTCTCTCTCTCTCTCTCTCTCTCTCTCTCTCTCTCTCTCTCTCTCTCTCTCTCTCTCTCTCTCTCTCTCTCTCTCTCTCTCTCTAATTATTATTTTTTCTTTATGTTAATCATAACATATCAAATAATTATGTATTTAAATTAAAAAATATGTTATTATGAATCATTTAATATTACGAGTTTAAGTTTGTTAGATGACATTTTTTTATCTATATTATCTTTTAATTATCATTTGGAGTAGTGATCTATATATAACTATTGTAAATATTTACATTCATTATAATATAATTAATAAGTATACATTTTAATTGTAAATTATTTTTTCATTAAATTATTATAAACATAAGAATTAATGCAACCTATTTAATTGAATAAATTTATATTTAAGAATTTCAATTATTTTTGAAGCTTTTACAACATTTTTATATTACTAATATTTCAAATTTAAATCTCCTTTTGAGTGAATATCAACATAATAAGAAAATATTTATGTTTGAATAAGAAAAAATATATTATAAGACATGTTTTATTTTAGATGTATTTTAAGAGTGATATATTTTATTTATTATTTTCAAGTAAAAATTAATAATAGATTAAATAGACTAGGTATAATTATATTAAATAGTAATAATGATACATATACATATTTACATAGATACTTTTTTTTTGGTTAAATATATATTAAACAATATATTTTAAAATAGAAGAAGATGAATAATGCATTTAAAAAATAAACTTTTATTTTGTTAGAAATGTGAAAAGCTATTTTTATTGAAATAAAAAACAATGCAAATGACTAGGCCAAAACAATCTCAGTCCTTTCGTGGAGCCTATCAATGCATTCGCCAACAACGACACCAATTTGGGAAAGAGACCTAGTAGTTGCTTAGGCTAACTTCGGGTACCTAGATCTCCTAAATCGTAAGTTGAATTATGTTAATTTTTTGGTCTACCTCCATAGGTGACTCAAAAGCTTAAGGCTAAGGTTTTAGCATTTGGGCCTTTACGGATCTCTCTATAGAGGCACTAGTAAAGTTTGACCCATTTTTCAACAAAAAATTTGGAAAACATAGCTCTTAGAATTGCCTTAGTTTTAGCCTAGCTTCCCAACTGCTACTTATGTCAAGGTAGATTTGGCTTTGTCATTTTGATCTTATCTTTTTTTGTCATTTTTTTGGTCAAGATCCAAAGTCTATTGTCATAACGTTAAACTCTTAGGTTAATACCTTGTAAAGATTTCACCTAAGTTCAAAAAACCTTATGTATACCGAGCTATCATTAACATAATCATATTCCTAAATATCATTTTTGACTTACCCTAGTGGTATATCCCCCTCATATTGCATTTTTCAAACCCTAGCATCATTTTCACTATCAAACCCTATCAAATTGTCCATCAACCAACTTGTCTTCTTGATCACCTATCCTCATTTTGCATTGCCTAAACGTCATTATCAACCCTAGGAAACCATCCCTTTCATAGTCCACTTTGCGTACACCTACCTTTAACATCCTTACCAAGTCCAAAACATAACCCTAACATTCATTTTGCACATCATAATCTTCATCTTGCATACCTTCAAAATGACACCTTGCATTTGCACTTGCATAACATCCCTAGGACATTTTTACTTTGCATATCAAAACCCTAGGTCATTTAACATTTCCTCACATTACATAACATCCCTAAACACTTAAAAATATCAAAAACACTCATATCTTCCATACCCACATCTTAATTATCAAGTTTTGACCTCTTTTATCAAGTACAACCCTGTTTTACCAATTGCACACTTCATGGGCGCAATTGGTAGTTTCAGGGTGCACTTGGTAGTTTTAGGGTGCACTTGGTGATTAGGTGTTTCATTCTAGGTTCCAAAACCCTAATCTACACTTCCACACCTTTCATTGTATCCCAAGACTTAGGAAACACTCTAAATTACTCAAAACACTCAAAATTTGCATTTAAGGAAACTTTGGAGCTACATCATTTGCAGAAGAAAGGACATGGGAGCTACAAATGAAAGAGGGGGTTTCTAACCTTGTATTTGCTTCTTTTGATTAGTTTGGCTTTCATGGTAGACTAGTGGGTACTAATGTATGTTGATTGAGTTTTGTGATTTCTCATAGTATGTTATGCATTTAACCCATTTTTCTAGTCCCACAATAAGAACGAAAAAATTAAAGAGACAAAACAATTATATATTTTATAAGAAAGAAAAAATTATTTTTTAGGACAAACATTCTAGTATTCATACCATGTTATTTGTTTGTGATTCAATGATGGCTTAAGAAGGATTTGGTGCTTTGCTACTTGTAAAGAATGTAACTCACAGATTTTAGTCGTATAATGAAGAATATGTATGCCTTGTTGTAGACGACTGGATTCTATTAATTTCTGTCAAATAATTTAAAAGTACTGACAGCAACAGAAAAATCCATATAGTGATTTTTTTATCTGGTTATTGTGCAAAATTTATCTTGAGGCAAGGGATAATTTTTTTTTTTTTTGATTTTATAATGGGAAACAAGAGAAGAAGGAAAAACAAATATGCAAGGAAAAGATTTGATGAAGCAAAACAAAGAAATATTCAGAAGACTGCAGCATGTTATCATTGAATTAAACAAGGTGAAGGAAATGTTGAAGAAGGCTCCACAGAAGTAGAAGTAGTGCCTATGGGAGAGAGGTCAGGAACACTCTCTACGAAATCTCAAACAATGAATGTTGAAGAAGGTTGAAGATCAGTCCCTACAGAGGTTCAAATAACAGAAGTTAGAGAAGGGTCAGAATATTTTCTTGTTGAATCTCAAATAATGGATGTTGGAGAAGGCTCAAGATTGGTCCCTATAGAAATTCCAGTAACAGAAATCAGAGAAGGGTCAAGATCAGGTGCAGGAACTAGTATGGATGAACTCTTAAATATTGTCCAATCTATAAAGTATGGTATTTCTCATAAGAATTTAGATCATTTAAAATGGATGTAGATAAATTGAGAAAACTTTTAGCTAGTGTTCAACCATAAAGTTTGTATCATCCCTTTTGTGTGACAACATAGATGATCCAGCTGGTCAAATAAATTGCATCAAAGGATTATGTGAAACATGTGGTGAATTGGCTCTATTTCCTTTGAAAACTGAAAATATTGATGTAACAAAAATATTGAATTGTAAAAGTTACAAGTATGTCAAGAATGAAACAAAGTTGGGGAAAGAAACAAAAAGTTTGGAATATGTTGAAGAGGAGTTGCCTGTTCTAACATTTATGGACAGATTTAAGAAATTGATTCAACCTTATATTTGTCATGCATTTTTTGCAAAGTGGCAAGCACAATAGTTTCAAACTCTGAGAGATAATTTTCCACTTGGAACAATTGTATCAGTTGTTGATTTTGCAGAAAACTATTCATTTGTTCATCAGAAAGCAATTCAATCAGATTATTACTTTAATAAGCAGGTCACTATTATGGTACATGTTTTTTATAGACATGCACAGTTAGATTTGGATGGTGTTCAGAGTACAGTTCAAGCACGAGTAATTATAAAGGAATATCATTTTTATATAAGTGATGATAAAGAACATGACATTCACTATGTAGAACATTGCTTTAATACGTGCTTTTCTTATTTGAAAGAAATAAACATAAATGTTGATAAACATTATGTTTGGTCTGATGGATGTGCCACGCAATTTAAATCATCTAGACCATTTTATGCATTGTGTAGATATCATCGCAATGAGAATATAAAACACATATGGAATTTCTTTGAGAGTGGCCATGGAAATGGTGAACATGATGGTGTTGGAGCTTGCATCAAATGTGCTTTGCGAAAGTATCAAATGAATTATCAGGGAGTTTGTGTAGATGATGCACATGATGTTGTTGAATGGTGTAAGACTCATTTTGCATTAGATGAGGTCAAGACATCATCAACAATGAGTCGACAGACACCATATAGAGTCTTCTGGGAGATAACAGGTATGGATGTGTACATCTATTTAACTTTTATGCACAATTAAATTATAAAATTTTATCGTTAAGTTTTATTTTTGAATTCATTGAAGTTTAAATTTAATTTTTCTATATTTTCAATTTAACGAAGTTTCAAGTGTCAATAGAAAAAACATGCATGGGTGCAAGAGGATAGAAAAGACATGTTCCTTACATTTAGTCATGAGTACAGATAATTGCAATTGGACATTGAAGACAAGAGAATACTCATGTTTTTGTGACAGATGCATTGACGAAAACTATGAAGAATGCATCAATCAAACACATGGATATACAGGTGCATGGATTTCGGTACCACTTGATGTTACCGATACATTTGATAAAGAAGATGAAAATTTTGATGATATTCCATTGATTTCTGATGATTATAATCATATCTCTAGATTGGTAAAAGTGGGTGAGTATCATAAAAATTAATCTCAAATTTTTATTTAATTATCAATTTCAACTATCTTATATATATTGTACACATGCATTCATGTATACTTGTTACGTAGGAGATGTCTTTGTAGTGATTGTTGAGCCTAAAAATCATGAATGTGTTAGTTATTATTTATTGCGATGTACTACAGAGAGGAAAAAGTTATATGGCCTTGAAGAAAGTGATGGAATGTTGTTCCCCATAGGTAAATTATACATATACATGTACATGCACATATATATTTAAATAAATAAATATATTTAGGTAACTTCATATCTGTCAAATTTTAAAACACTTAAATTTGTGGAACATGTTCTTTTGTGATAGAGTGAACATATTTGAAGAAAGAGAAAATAGTCCAACATGGAATGCACTTTGTTGATTATCAACCTAACAACAAAGTTTTACAATATAGCCACCTGGTCGTTGCTACAGGGCTTTGTCTGCATCCAGTCAAACTTAAGCGTGTATGTCGTAAGTGGAGACTAGATAGTGAAGATCATGAAAAAATATTGGATGTTATAAGTGTACATCATGGTTGATTAGACCTTTGAGACTTATTTTATAATAATTTGAATATCAACTTTGGTGAAATGTGTTTTCAATTGTACTATGGTGAAATTGTGAATATCAACTTTGGTGAAATTGTGTTTTTAATCTGAATATCTGAGTTTCAGTTATCATTAGTTTATTTAAAAACTATAATATTAATTGTACTATGGATGAATTTAATAATTTAACAACTTGATATAAATAGGCTAGAAGTTAGTTCGAACTTACATAATTTCATTATCTATGTTGCAATTCTTAAATATCAACTTCTTTTCAAACTATTGAATTTCATCTTGAATTAAATGTGTTTAGATTAATTGTACAATCATAAGTTCTTAATTTTCATTAATTTATTAAAAAATTATATAATTTAATAATTTAAATTAATTGTACCATGGATGAATTTAATAATACTCCACCTTAAAAAGTTCCAAGGAAATTCAAGTAGTTGCAAACAATAAATATGGTGATTTTGTATCATTGTAAAATAAAACGCATACTTTCTAAGCCCATGGAGGTCCTCCAAAAGTTATAATTAAAAACCATCTGTTAAAGAAGATCAGAAACATTATTATTATGAAGAGCAACTTCTGCTCCATCAATACCAAAAAATAGAGAAAGTACTCTGATTCCATCAAGATATAATGCTTTCAATACTGATAAATGTTATGCAACTGTATCTATTTGGAATGAATTACCCAAACAACACAAGCGGTTAGTCGGACAAGAAGTTCTATGAGTGTGATCTCTATCAAATTTTAATATAAGCTCTATCTCATGGAGTTTTAGAGGGACGAGGTCACCTGACCCCACCCATACAAAATTCCACTCTTCACACTTTTGAAGTATATATTTCTATGCACTATCTTGTAGCCGCCCTCGTGCATTCTGAATCATAACTCTCAGTTGATCAATAAGGACAGTGTCACATCATCTTGAGTCTATGGAATTATTTTTTTCGTCTGATCCCATGAAGGCCAATACTTTTTTATTTGTGAAAGTGCTTCCTAAATAGTCATGGGGGGAGAGGTTCTGCTTAAAATCGCTCTTCTATTGGAAGGTTATGCACATACCCTCTTGCTCTTCTAGAAGCTAAAAAGAACATTGAGTCCACCAACTCTAGTTCAATACTATTAAATTATTTGGATATTGTCTTGCAAATATCCTTGGATGCAAAAGCATCATTCTCATAGTAGAAGAAAGGTGGCCCTTGCATGAACACATTAATTTCCTTTGAACGCTGGCCAATAGGTTTCCTAGGAACTCCAAAACCAATTAGTTCCTTGGGACACAAATTAGGGATTGCATCACATACTTCAAACATTGCTTTCTTGTCTTGCATACCCTCTATGTATTTTTTATACTTCAACACTTTCATTATCTATGTTACAATTTTGAACTTACACAATTTCATTACCTATGTTACAATTCTTAAATATCAACTTTTTTTCAAACTATTGAATTTCATCTTGAATTAAATGTGTTTTTAATTGTACGATCATAAGTTCTTAATTATCAAATTTAGTTTATTAAAAAATTATATAATTTAATAATTTAAATTAACTGTACCATGGATGAATTTAATAATTTAAATTCATTTATCAACTTGTACACATATACACATCTCAAGAATAAACATCTACAGATCTAATATATCTCTATGTATCTAAAATGCAAACTGTAAATCTCAAATAAATATACGTATGTAGCAAAATATAAAAAGTCATATATACGTACATGTGATGGTATCTAACACTAAAATACTCAATAATCAAATAAATAGTGAAAGTACATGGATGTCATCAAGGAACTGAAATACACATGTGTACATGTAAATTGGACCTCCAATATATATGCATCAAAAAATATATAAATCTGATCTACTACTAGAAGGACCCCTCAAGATGCATACAAACAGAATGACCCTCTGATCGAGTCTCCTGTACATCCTCTCACTGAGGTGCATCAGCCAAGCCCTGCAAATATATATACATTTATACATACATGTGTTAGAGTTCTATCTTTAAAACATATATATACATACGTGCATCATGTACATATACATTCAAATTAAATACAAATTTGCATATATATAGATATATATCTAGTTTTCAAAATATTTAAATAACTTTAAACAAACTATTTAAAACTCAAGTACCTGAGCACTACTAGGTGCCTCAATAGAATCATCTCTCTCATGTATATGATGCCCTGAACCAATAGTATGTGTAACCATGTGCTCAGCGACCTATGCCTACATGATTTATTACGAGTTAAAGATTAAACTAAATATCTACATATATATCTGAACTAAATTTTTCAATAAATGAACATATTTTTTAATTTCATATATATTTAAAATTAAAAATAAATTATATATGTACTTGGGTCTCCGGAGGTGGAGGATGATCAATAGACTCCATCATATCATCTACTGATGCACTTGAGCTGGAAACTCCATGTCCAACTGCTAGTAAATCTGAGTGAAGTGGACTGTGTAACTGGCTGGGTACATCTAGTGTAGAATCAATGCTACCAGGTCCGAATAACAGGTCCATGTATGATGAAAGACCCAGGGTCAAACTAGTATCAATCTGAGATAGCCCTCACAACTGCTCACCAAAATCATCAAGGCCCTCAGCTGTGATATGGACATCTCCAACTTGTATGCTTGAGTCATCTGTAGAGTGTCGTGAGTCTAGTGCTGAATGCTATGAGCTACGCACAAGTGTATCATCTATCACTGGTGTGGTGGCCTGTGTCTGTGGAACTTGTTGGCGCTAAAAATTGCATGGTTAATTTTGAGCCCTGTTGAGAAAAATTAGCCCTATAAATGCTTTTAAATGAGATTGTGCCCGACTGTACCTTTGAACCCTATGAGGTGTTTTATGCTTCTAAGCACTTTTCATTCAGCATGCCTAAGTATTTCATGAAGTTAAATTGAGTTTCTGAGTCATTTGACGAAGTCCTGTTTCAAGCATTTGTCAAATTTGCAATTCTGCCCTAATGTCAAACAACGACAGGAGGTTGTGTTTCCCAATGAATATCTTGCACCCAGATTTGCGTCATGACTTGCCACTTTGGGAGTGTCTAATCTCCGTACCCAAGAACCTATGTGCCAGATTTTGAGTCGTTTTGAGTCCGTTTGACTGGGTTTTGAATCCCTCAAAGTTGGTTAGTTACTGTTTTCATGCTGATGCACTTTGCACATAATTCTGGGAAGCCCTATTTGACATGTTGTAACTTTTGACCAGTTGACCCAAATGTTGAAATTCCTTTTGTGTTGCATTGTAGATATCAGAGACTTGTCATGTCTCAAGTTTCAGCCCTTGACGAATCCGTTTGATCAGTTTTCAAACGCGATTCCAAATGGAATCCGTGACTTTTATTGGTGTCAGCATTTGCAGATTGATTGGAACCCCTGTTCGTGACATTATAACTCCTAATCTGTGATTGGTGATATCGAATGGTTTGTTTCTCTATGTTCTATACTAAAAATACTCCAAGTGTGTCAGTTTTAAAATCTTGATGAATCCATTTGCACACTTTTCCAGGGTCATTCCGTTTGTAAAAAATTGTTATGTTGTCATCGTTTCCTGTCCTGCAAATCTAGGTAGCCAATTTTAGACGCTTGCCAAATGCGCCCATTTATTCGTCGTGAGCCCAAATCGCAGATTCATATTGTCCTCATGACAGAGTTTTAACGCCCCAATTTTCATTTCCCCATGTGCTCATTTGCCCAATTTTCCAAGCCAAATCCGAACCCAATTTGTTGTTTTCTGACGTGTTTACTTGCAGGTGATTCTGAGAAGGCAACTTTGACAGCTAGTAGCTTTTGACTGGGAATTTTTCATGAGACAAGATTTGATGGTTTGCAAGAGTGCGGAGCAGAGATTCAGTGGGCCAATTTCTAGAGCCTGATCAAGTGTTTGGATCAGTTTTTTAAGGCTAGCCAATGAACCTCCAGGCACAAATTTGATAGTCTGCAAGAAAGTGATAAATTGAGTTTCAATTGGTTCGTCAGTGGTTGAACTTGGTTCTAATCAGTATGATGGGTTTGATCGATCAGTTTGAAGGTTCAATTGCTCGAAAATGAAATTGTTTTTAGTCAGACCCGCTTTGGGGCCCAACTAATTTCGTCAATTGCTCAGAGTCTTGATAGTATTGGCTTTTCCAATGTTTCCTACGAAAGTGGTTGAAACAATATTTGACTATTTGATTTTGAAGGGATTGTTCTCCTTGAGTTTTGGAAGAAAAGCTTTGGTTGCCAAAGTTGAAGTAAATAGAGGAGATACACAACAGATATAATCTAGGAACTAAGGATGAATGTGAATGTGTCTGTAGCATACTACCAATAGGTCAGCCATTCAGGCCCAAGGATTTCTTTTAGAAAATGGAGATGCTCTCAGATAGTTATTACTAACCATCTGGGAAATTAGTAATTATAGCCCGGTGCAGGCATAATCCAAGTTATTCAAGAAAATAAAAAGGTCACTATCGGCTAGGGTCGCATTACAGCTGCTCACACTTGGGAAGACTATAAATTTCCCACTCTTTGCTATCAATATTAGCTTTGAAGGAATTGGGTATTGTACTACCCGATAATTAACAAAGAAATTGACCAGTGCAATATTTTCTCTAAAACATTTATCAAATGGAATTTTGATAAAAGGATCACACCAATGCAAACATGAGAGTCACAGGTCGAGTTTGAAAGTGCAGTGAAAGCATGCGTCAACAGCCAATGCAACCTGTGAGCAAATAGGGGATTCGTTGCCCCTCTGTATGCCAGATGTCTTTCACTGCCTAGGAAAGGTGTCTCGTGCTGCTCCCAGGACCAAGTTCAACATGAGAAGTCCACCATGGAGGCAAAGCATCAGTAAATAGAAGCTAGCTCAGACTAAGAGGAACAAACCACGCATTGGCAGGAAGATCACGTCAGAGGTAAAGATAGAGTCATCGGACAAAGCACAGCGGTAGAGTATTAGTGTATGCCAAAGTTGGGAGTCACACACGCTTTCAATGAAACTGCTCCAACAATTTTCACATTGCAGGGGAGTTTGAAGAACCCTCAGCGGAAAAATAGGAAAAGAAAGCCACACTCTAAAATAGATTAGAGTATTCCTGTTCGAAGAGAAGGCACGATGGGCTGGAGGATTGCAGGCACCATGAAGAGATTGGAAGGCAGCGGCTTGAGGCTATAGTTTACGCAATAAAAGGTATTGATCTTTCACCACGCTATGTTGCCACCTGTGTAGCCACAAAAGAAGAATGAGAGCAAAGATGACAAACAACATCAAACCAAACCTTTTCTTATACCTGATTTGCAATGGCGGAACATCATTGATAGTTTGTAAGAGCATCCAAATTCACTGAAGATGTTTTCATCATTACAGAGAGATTAAGGAAGAGGAGGTCTATAAACGTGTAAATCTTTTTATCCCACATTGGGTGGGTGAAGTTTTTACAGCTCTTTAAATACAAATCTACTCATATATGATTGTTTCTTCAAGAGATGCCTTTTCCAAAGGCCGCGGCCGCGTGGTGGGCCTCCAATTTTGACCTAAGTGTTGATGACATCAGCTGGGGTCGACCAACTCAAAATTTTAAACAAATATTCGCCACGCTAATGTGACCTGGGCAACAAGATTTTGACATGTGGCACGATCCTGCAATAGGTCGCTAACTCACCATGCAGAGTTGCTTGCTAGTTACCATAGCGATATAGCGACCTCGCGACACGTGGCAGTGGGTCCCATGGTGATGGCGAGATAGGCGATAACTAGTCAATAACGGAGCAACAAGCCAACGAATCAGGGGATGACACATGGCAGTGATAGAGTGATTGGGCAGTGATGTGGTGAGCAACTGGCAAGAGCACACTAGATTGCGCCATGTGGCAGATCCGACGGTTTGCGTTACCTCGCTAACCGAAGTTGCTCACTGGTTAAGCATTGTGAAGTAGCAAGGAGATGACATGTGGCAGATGATGTAGACTATGTAGGCCAATCACAGAGTGACACGTGGCACTTGGTCAACAAAAGTTTGACCCCAGATTCAAAGGATAAGGGAAAATTTCAAAGAAATTAAAAAATAATTTTTTAATTATTTTTCTAGTGGGTGTGCATGTTCAGAAATTTTTTAAACTCAAGAGATCATTTTTACAAAGTCTGAACATTAGAGATTTTAAAATTTTGATTTTTAAAAAAAATCTTGAGTTGCAGACCTAAGCTTTTTATAGCCAGAGGGGACATTTTTCAAATGGCAATTTCAGGTGCTTCCGGTAACCAAAATATAAAGTGTTATATATCATCGGAATTGGGAGAAGACGAAATTTCCAAGTCTGGAGTCATTTTTTTGTACAGGTATCAGTCAGTTTGAGCTACACGAGGTTTTCTATCTGGTACCTAAAGTGTAACCATATTCATACCAGGAAGTTCAGATTTGTTTTTTGTCAAGATAATGACCTGAATATTAGTAGAAGGCAATGGAAATGCAGTTAGGGTTGAATTTGTTTTGATTTACTCAGTAAAAACTCATTTTCACTGGCCTTTTCATGGGGAAATCAGATATTTTGGCAAGTAAAGGGTTTTCATCATTAGGCAAGGATATTTTGCACATTTGTTATAGATTAATGATGAAACAAAATCAGATCAGAATGGGAGATGGAATGAAGAAGTTATTCAGTTATAGAGGATTGAATTTCAAGTGGACACTTGTCATCTTCAGAACAGATCCGGGAATTCTTTCTCTTCTATATCTTTCTTTCTTGCTTCCATTGAAGGGGTTCCAGTTTTTGCACTGAGAAACCATTCTTCAGCATTTCTTCTTGTATTGAACAACATTTTAAGTTTTATGCAGATAGTTCTTTTCTGTTAGATGATCTATGAGTTATTTTCTGTACATTTCATGTATTTGATTTCAAGGAAAACAAATAAAGTGCAGCAAAAGTTTGAATTTCAGTTTGAATCTTGTCTCCTAATTATGGCTCTATTATTTCTTCTAATTTGTGATCAAAGAGCATGAATTAGGTTGCATTACATTTTGAAATGTATGTGGTTAAAATGTCTTGCTTATGGAACAAAGAACCATGTAATTGCTTGATATTTGTCACAGGGTTTGCAGATTTCATGATAGGATTTTCTGAGTATGAGATTCATTCTGTAGCAGATGTCTATTCACAAGGTGAAAGATAGATCAGGGATCTTAATGTAGAGATACATTTGAGGTTTCCAGGAGATGTATGGTTATGATTCATTTAATTGCCCAATATATAAGGCACTAGTCAGAGATAGGATCATTAAGTTCTGTTGCTCATACTTGGGTCTTGCTGATATCAATCTATTAAATTACTTTTCCCTTTTGTGTTGAAAGCTATTCAATGTTAACCCGCACTTAGCTTGCTAGTTTCATGAGTTATGTTCTTAGCTATTTCATGTTTGTGATCCCTGGTTGAGTGTAGAAGAATTAGGGGTTTCATCTGCTTTTATAGATCCTGAATATGGTTATTGCACTAGTAACATAGTCAGTTCTAAAGAGGTTCACCCGCCTAGGTTTTGCAGAGCCTGAAGTGCAGAAGGAGTACAGCCTTATAGTTGGCCTGGTGCCTGAATGGATGTGTTGATAATGGGAGTTAGCTGTCCCTAGATGCATCTTTTTCTCCTCAGGGTAATTGGAAATGGGTAACATTTTCAAACACCAACAAATTGGCGACTCTGTTGGGGACTCTATGAAGAAATTCATTGTTGGAACTACTGGAATTTCTGGTATAAATAGCAAGGTCATGAAGTGTTTTCCATTTCTTTGCTGAAGATTCATGTCCCCCAGTGTTCTTATTCATTGACAGCAGAAGTTTAATTGAATTGAATGATTTGCAATATCAAAGTCACTTGAATTTTTGATAAGTTGCTGTCAAATTTTAGAGTTAATGTCACGTTCTTTTAGTATGTCAAGAATGTGAAGTTCCCCTGTTGTTAAATACAGTTTGCAAATACCAGTTGTAAGTTCTGGACCATCTTGTTTTGTTTTGCAAGATTGGTTAATCTTTTCTCACTAAGTGAGTGGCGACTCTAAGTATATCTCTGCACCAGTGCTTCAAAATGTGAAGGTATTTTGAAGGAAACAACAGTGGGAAGGTAGGTTTGAAGAATTCATTTCAAGTTCTTGACACTGGGTAAAAGAATGAAACGAGATGCAGTGCAAGTGTTAATAAATCTGGTTAAGATTTGAATCTACTATTATTTGCAGCATTGAAGTAGTTGCAGGCATCCATATTAAAAGGTATTTTCCACTTTCATGTGTTCTCATTTACATGAAAGTAAGATTTCAAAAGTTTTCTCCATCAAATGGTTTATAGCATTAAATAGGAGATTGGTTCAGTATAGTTCAACATGCTTTGTGGAAAGTAGATTCAGCAAAAGTGTTTTATATGCCAAAGTATGTTTGAAGTTTTGAATTGGTAGAAAGAACTCCAGATCTGCTGCAATTAATAAATTCTGGAAGTGTTTAATGGTGAATGAGTCTTGACTTTGAAGAATGTTAAGTTTTATCTCATCTAATATGCAGCCTGTTAGTGAAAGTTCTAGATCTGTTTCTACCAAGAGGTATATGCCATTGAATTTTAATGGTATTCATGGTTTCCCAAATACTATGCCTTGTAACCTCAAACAATATTTGCCTAAGTTTGGTGGAAACCATGAAAATTCAGCCAGTCATCATGTTCAGCTGTTTAGTGACTTGGTTGGTGATTTTGAAATTGCTCATGAAGACATTCAGATGAAATTGTTTGTTCAGACTTTAGAGGATGATGCTAGGGACTAGTTTTCATTTTTACCAGCATGTTCAATTTCATCCTAGGATGAATTATTATCAGCCTTCATGATGCAATTCGGGGAAAGAGTAAGCATCTCTGAATATTTTGATAAGTTTTTGAAAATTGAAATCAGGAATGGTGAGTTAGTTCCTGAATTTAATATCAGATTTGCAAAGATTTTGAGTGAATTTCTTGAAAGTTACAAGCCGGATGATCAAATGTGTTTAGTGGTTTATCTCGGTGCTTTTGATAAAAAGATGAACTATCTGTTGAGAGATAAGGAACCTAGAACTTTACATCATGCATTCATGACAGCTATAGAGATTGAGAATAACATAAAATATGGCTTAACCCGTAGTCACTTCTCTAGAAATATTGGCTGGCAATATGAGGTGCAAAGCACAAGCCAATGTCATAAGGAGTGTTTGATTTCAGATCAACAAATAAGCACTCCTGCTGTTGTAAATAGTTTTGTTGAAGCCTCAGAAATAAAAACATGTGAACATGAAATTTCTCTGTTGGAAAAAAGAAATGATTCCATTCATGCTGAAGTGAATGCACATGTTTATGGTATTACAACAGCAAATGATAGAATTGATTCACTTGATGAGTCATCCATGCAAGATATAAATCTGGCCATTCATTTTCCCATTGATAATTTGCATTATGTTGAAAACATAATAAATCAGGAAGAGGAAAGGTATTCATCTCAGTATGAGGAGGAAGAAACCAGAAGTGATCTATCAAGTGATAAAGGTGAAATTGCTGATCCGACATGTCATGGCAAGATGACACAATATAAAGAATGTAAATCATATGTATCTCAGTCACAGTTAGAAGAACTAAGCTCATATGTTGATAATATTTCAGCGGTAGAGATGCATTCTCTTGACCAATAGGATAGGCAAGAAATGAGTTATCTCATTGAGAGATTGCATCGTGTTGAGAACATTTTTAAATCTGAAGTTGAAAGACAATCATATCAATGTGAGTATGATAAAGCTGAGAGTCATTTTCCAAGTAATAATGAAGTTGCTGATCCAATATATTATCAAGAGGTGTCATATGAAGCTGATGATGAGAGTTATTACTCAAGTCAAGAAGAGGATAGTGCTAGCGTGTGTCTGTCTTCATGTGAATCAGATGCTGATTGGGAAGAAGAGAGCAATGATGGAAGTGAGTGTTCTTTTGCTAGTAAAGGTATGAATTCTTTTCTTAAATCTGAAAGTGAGTGTCCAGTTCAGAATTGTGTAAATCAGTTTGAGATTGAAAGTTATGAAGAAAATGTGTCTACACAATATGAAGACAAAGAGGTTATCCATAAAGACGTATTACCTAATTGTGTAGAAGAGTGTCTTGAGGATGAGTGTAATGATGATCAGTACGTGATTGACTCTGAGATTAATGCATCAACACCTGTTGGTAAGATAAATGATGATTTTCTTGCAAGACATTTGAATCACCTATATGGAGACAATGAAAGTAACTTTGATCTATATTCTACATGCTTCGTTGACGGAGTGGATGTTGAGTCTTCATATGATTCTGATTTTTCTTCTTCATATGCTGAAAGTGTCCATGACAGTGATGTTGAAAATGGTTTTAAAGTTTTCACTAATCCATTATATGGTGAGGAGTTTGATGTTGATCAGCACATTACTTGTCCTAATGTCTACAAAGGCGCTTTGCATGGAGTTATCAATCCTCTTTTTGAAGAACACATGGAAGTTTCAGATTTAGCAGAGAATAAGTTTAATGATGATACTTTGTCTTACTGCTGTGAGAGATCAGAATGTTCTTCTTCCGAGTTTGATAGTGAGACTAATGATAAGGTGTTTAATGAGACGGTTATTGAAAATCTACCTATACCTTGTTATGATTTTTATGATGAACTCTCTGATGTAAAGACTAATCTTTTCGCTGGTTGTGAAGAACCATTTGAAGATTATAGATTAGTCTCAGATTTTGACATTGATGATATATGTGAGTACAAGTCAGAATGTTCATTTGAGTATCGTCCGGTTATGTATAAGGAAACACATTTTCAAGGTATGAGTGATCCCTTTCCCCAAGTTGAATATGAAGCCTTCATATTCGAAAATGATAGCATGCATGAGTCATTTGTTAGAGAAGGTTTTCAGTTTCAGTCTGATATTTTTGAGCATGCTAATCAGAACTTTCATAATGAGCTAACGGTTGAAGATGAATATAGTTTTTATATGCATTATGGAAGTAAGAGTGTTGATTTTGTTTTGCCAAGAGATTTGTTATATGATGATAATATGATTGGTGAAACTGATAGGAGAAGAAAATTTAATTTAACTCATGAAAGTTCAGATGAGAACCATGTTTAAGACAGAGGTAAACAATTTTGCTGAAGTTCGGTGGCCCGGGTCCATCGTGTATACATAGTCTTGGTAGTTGTAGTTGTTTCCTTGCTTTCAATAAGCTGTTCGAGAGAAGTTTTGAAGTTTTTGCGAATGGTCTGCTTCCTCCAGAGATCTGAATCCTTGCCATGCCCGCAAGGGGCATGCATCCCCAGACAGAGCCACTGTTGGCACTAAAAATTGCATGGTTAATTTTGAGCCCTGTTGAGAAAAATTAGCCCTATAAATGCTTTTAAATGAGATTGTGCCCGGCTGTACCTTTGAACCCTATGAGGTGTTTTATGCTTCTAAGCACTTTTCATTCAGCATGCCTAAGTTTTTCATGAAGTTTAATTGAGTTTCTGAGTCATTTGACGAAGTCCTGTTTCAAGCATTTGTCAAATTTGCAATTCTGCCCTAATGTCAAACAACGACAAGAGGCTTTGTTTGCCAATGAATATCTTGCACCCAAATTTGCTTCATGACTTGCCACTTTGGGAATGTCTAATGTCCATACCTGAGAACCTATGTTCTAGATTTTGAGTCGTTTCGAGTCCGTTTGACTAGGTTTTGAATCCCTCAAAGTTGGTCAGTTACTGTTTTCATGCTGATGCACTTTGCACATAATTCTGGGAAGCCCTGTTTGACATGTTGTAACTTTTGACAAGTTGACCCAAATGTTAAAATTCCTTTTGCGTTACATTGTAGATATCAGATACTTGTCATGTTTCAAGTTTCAGCCCTTGACGAATCCGTTTGATCAGTTTTCAAACGCGATTCCAAATGGAATTTGTGACTTTTATTGGTGTCAGCATTGGCAGATTGATTGGAACCCCTGTTTGTGACATTATAACTCCTAATCTGTGATTGGCGATATCGAATGGTTTGTTTCTCTATGTTCTATACTAAAAATACTCCAAGTGTGTCAGTTTTCAAATCTTGATGAATCCATTTGCACACTTTTCCAAGGTCATTCCGTTTGTAAAAAATTGTTATGTTGTCATCGTTTCCTGTCCTGCAAATCCAGGTAGCCAATTTTAGACGCTTTCCAAATGCACCCAGTTATTTTTCGTGAGCCCAAATCGCAGATTCATATTGTCCTCATGACAGAGTTTTAACGCCCCAGTTTTCATTTCCCCATGTGC
The DNA here is from genome assembly GCA_028749045.1 of Cupressus sempervirens. Lineage (NCBI taxonomy): Eukaryota > Viridiplantae > Streptophyta > Pinopsida > Cupressales > Cupressaceae > Cupressus > Cupressus sempervirens. Next base: position 667,113,987 of record CM053792.1, on the reverse strand, counting down.
TCATTTGCTCAATTTTCCAAGCCAAATCCGAACCCAATTTGTTGTTTTCTGACATGTTTACTTGCAAGTGATTCTAAGAAGGCAACTTTGACAGCTAGTATCTTTTGACTGGGAATTTTTCATGAGACGAGATTTGACGGTTTGCAAGAGTGCGGAGTAGAGATTCAGTGGGCCAATTTCTAGAGCCTGATCAAGTGTTTGGATCAGTTTTTTAAGGCCAGCCAATGAACCTCCTGGCACAAATTTGATAGTCTGCAAGAAAGTGATAAATTGAGTTTCAATTGGTTCGTCAGTGGTCAAACTTGGTTCTAATCAGTATGATGGGTTTGATCAATCAGTTTGAAGGTTCAGTTGTTCGAAAACGAAATTGTTTTTAGTCAGACCCGCTTTGGGGCCCGACTGATTTCGTCAATTGCTCAGAGTCTTGATAGTATTGTCTTTTCCAATGTTTCCTACGAAAGTGGTTGAAAAAATCTTCGACTATTTGATTTTGAAGGGATTGTTCTCCTTGAGTTTTGGAAGAAAAGCTTTGGTTGCCAAAGTTGAAGTAAATAGAGGAGATACACAACAGATATAATCTAGGAACTAAGGATGAATGTGAATGTGTCTGTAGCATACTACCAATAGGTCAGCCATTCAGGCCCAAGGATTTCTTTTAGAAAATGGAGATGGTCTCAGATAGTTATTACTAACCATCTGGGAAATCAGTAATTATAGCCCGGTGCAGGCATAATCCAAGTTATTCAAGAAAATAAAAAGATCACTATTGGCTAGGGTTGCATTGCAGCTGCTCACACTTGGGAAGACTATAAATTTCCCACTCTTTGCTATCAATATTAGCTTTGAAGGAATTGGGTATTGTACTACTCGATAATTAACAAAGAAATCGACCAGTGCAATATTTTCTCTAAAACATTTATCAAATGGAATTTTGATAAAAGGCTCACACCAATGCAAGCATGAGAGTCACAGGTCAAGTTTGAAAGTGCAGTGAAAGCCTGCATCAACAGCCAATGCAACCCATGAGGAAATAGGGGATTCATTGCCTCTCTGTATGCCAGATGTCTTTCACTGCCTAGGAAAGGCGTCTCGTGCTGCTCCTAGCACCAAGTTCAACATGAGAAGTCCACTATGGAGGCAGAGCATTAGTAAATAGAAGCTGACTCAGACTAAGAGTAACAAACCACGCATTGGCAGGAAGATCACGTCAGAGGTAAAGATAGAGGCGTCGGACAAAGCACAGCGGTAGAGTATTAGTGTATGCCAAAGTTCAGAGTCACACACGCTTTCAATGAAACTGCTCCAACAATTTTCACATTGCAGGGGAGTTTGAAGAACCCTCAGCGGCAAAATAGGAAAAGAAAGCCACACTAAAATAGATTAGAGTATTCCTGTTCGAAGAGAAGGCACGATGGACTAGAGGATTTTAGGCACCATGAAGAGATTGGAAGGCAGCGGCTTGAGGCTATAGTTTACGCAATAAAAGGTATTGATCTTTCGCCACGCTATGTTGCCACCTGTGCAGCCACAAAAGAAGAATGAGAGCAGAGATGACAAACAACATCAAACCAGACCTTTTCTTATACCTGATTTGCAATGGCGAAACATCATTGATAGTCTGCAAGAGCATCCAAATTCATTGAAGATGTTTTCATCATTACAGAGAGATTAAGGAAGAGGAGGTCTATAAACGTGTAAATCTTTTTATCCCACATTGGGTGGGTGAAGTTTTTACAGCTCTTTAAATACAAATCTACTCACATATGATTGTTTCTTCAAGAGATGCCTTTTCCAAAGGCCGCGGCCACGTGGTGGGCCTCCAATTTTAACCTAAGTGTTGATGACATCAGCTGGGGTCGACCAACTCAAAATTTTAAACAAATATTCGCCACGCTAATGTGACCCGAGCAACACGATTTTGACATGTGGCATGATCCTGCAATAGGTCGCTAACTCGCCATGCGGAGTTGCTTGCTAGTTACCATAGCGATATAGCGACCTCGCGACACGTGGCAATGGGTCCCATGGTGATGGCGAGATAGGCGATGACTAGTCAATGACGGAGCAACAAGCCAACGAATCAGGGGATGACACGTGGCAGCGATAGAGTGATTGGGCAGTGATGTGGCGAGCAACTGGCAGGAGCACACTAGATTGCGCCATGTGGCAGATTCGACGGTTCGCGTTACCTCGCTAACCGAAGTTACTCACTGGTTAAGCATGGCGAAGTAGTGAGGAGATGACATGTGGCGGATGATGCAAACTATGTAGGCTAATCACAGAGTGACATGTGGCACTTGGTCAACAGAAGTTTGACCCCGGATTCAGAGGATAAGGGAAAATTTCAAAGAAATTAAAAAAAAAATTTTTAATTATTTTTCTAGTGGGTGTGCATGTTCAGAAATTTTTTAAACTCAGGAGGTCATTTTTACAAAGTCTGAACATTAGAGATTTTAAAATTTTGATTTTTTTTTAAAATCTTGAGTTGCAGACCTAAGCTTTTTATAGCTAGAGGGGACATTTTTCAAATGGCAATTTCAGGCGCTTCCAGTAACCAAAATATGAAGTGTTATATATCATCGAAATCAAGAGAAGACAAACTTTCCAAATCTGGAGTCAGTTTTTTGCACAGGTATCAGTCAGTTTGAGCTACACGAGGTTTTCTATCTGGTACCTAAAGTGTAACCATATTCATACCAGGAAGTTCAGATTTGTTTATTGTCAAGATAATGACCTGAATATCAGTAGAAGGCAATGGAAATGCAGTTAGGGTTGAATTTGTTCTAATTTACTCAGTGAAAACTCATTTTCACTGGCTTTTTCATGGGGAAATCAGATATTTTGGCAAGTAAAGGGTTTTCATCATTAGGCAAGGATATTTTGTGAGTTTGTTACAGATTAATGATGAAACAAAATCAGATCAGAATGGGAGATGGAAGGAAGAATTTATTCAGTTATAAAGGATTGAATTTCAAGTGGACACTTGTCATCTTCGGAACAGATCCGAGAATTCTTTCTCTTCTATATCTTTCTTTCTTGCTTCCATTGAAGGGGTTCCAGTTTTTGCACTGAGAAACCATTCTTCAGCATTTCTTCTTGTATTGAACAGCATTTTAAGTTTTATGCAGATAGTTCTTTTCTGTTAGGTGATCTATGAGTTATTTTCTGTACATTTCATGTATTTGATTTCAAGGAAAACAAATAAAGTGCAGCAAAAGTTTGAAGTTCAGTTTGAATCTTGTCTCCTGATTATGGCTCTGTTATTTCTTCTAATTTGTGATCAAAGAGCATGAATTAGGTTGCATTAAATTTTGAAATGTATGTGGTTAAAATGTCTTGCTTATGGAACAAAGAACCATGTAATTGCTTGATATTTGTCACAGGGTTTGCAGATTTCATGATAGGATTTTCTGAGTATGAGATTCATTCTGTAGCAGATGTCTATTCACAAGGTGAAAGATAGATCAGGGATCTTAATGTAGAGATACGTTTGAGGTTTCCAGGAGATGTATGGTTATGATTCATTTAATTGCCCAATAGATAAGGCACTGGTCAGAGGTAGGATCATTAAGTTCTGTTGCTCATACTTGGGTCTTGTTGATATCAATCTATTAAATCACTTTTCCCTTTTGTGTTGAAAGCTATTCAATGTTAACCCGCACTTAGCTTGCCAGTTTCATGAGTTATGTTCTTAGCTATTTCATGTTTGTGATTCCTGGTTGATTGTAGAAGAATTAGGGGTTTCATCTGCTTTTATAGATCCTGAATATGGTTATTGCACTGGTAACATAGTCAGTTCTAAAGAGGTTCACCCACCTAGGTTTTGCAGAGCCTGAAGTGCAGAAGGAGTACAGCCTTATAGTTGGCCTGGTGCCTGAATGGATGTGTTGATAATGGGAGTTAGCTATCCCTAGATGCATCTTGTTCTCATCAGGGTAATTGGAAATGGGTAACATTTTCAAACACCAACAGAACTGTCTCGAGGCTCTGATGTTGTCTAACAACATCCATCACCATGTGTACTGGAATCCTCTGTGTATCAAAAATATAGCTAATAAAGTGCAACATATCCTCCAAAAAATACAGTGCCTTATTCATACGTGTTTGCTATCCTGAAAGACCACAAATATCACCTGGTAGTGGTAGCCCAACAGCTCTATATGCATCATCAGAGGAGGCACCTGAAGTTCTACTAGATGCCTATGAAGATGGTCGACCAAGTGGATGAGGATGTCAACTATGAAGATAATGACCAATAGAATCTGATGTGATACTAGCTACCGCAGAGGCAATGTGCCCAATAGTGTCAATTGCTTCCCTCGAAACAATGACGACTCTATCTGCAATAGGTGCATGTGTAGGAATCATAGGAGGCATCCTCAGTCCAACAAACTATCTAAGATCTGCAAGTGGCAGACGATCTACACTGTGATACTGGTCACAATCTATGATCTGACCATGCCCCTGTCCGTAATAATCAAGAATATCCAAGTAGTTGACGTTGAGCCCTATACGAAACTCAGCGTACAACTATTGTGCAAAATAAAGGAGTATTTGGTCATTATTAGGATAATGACCATATGCAGCTAAAAATTGTGGATAGATCATGCTAGCAATAATAGGGTCTCTACATCATGTGACTTTGTAGCCTCTCACCCTACCCTATGTCCCCTCATAAGCTGGAAATAGCTCTCTTCGGATGACATCTTTGGGGGCTACCCTCTTGACGTCATTGAAGTATGCATCTCCTGAAACCTCAGCCCTAAGCTCCCTACATATGGAAGCTAATATGGAAGGAGTAAATGAATATTGACCACTAAACCTAGCTATCAAATCCTGTAAACTCCTACATATCATAGTACATATGTCTCTATAAAGACCATCATCAGAGGTCAATATAGAGCGTTGCATTCTAGCAACCTCATGCTCTAAAAATGCAAATAATGCATCGATATCAATGCATGGAGGTGGTACAGTAGGACCTCCAGCAGGAGTTGCAGGTGCAGCTTGACTTGGAACATGAGCCACACTAGGAGCTGGAACATGAGCTGCACGATGAGCCCTATGTCAAGGTACACGAGGAGCCCCACCAGAAGCTGTAGCACAAGCCCCACCACGAGCTGCATGAGGAGCCATATCGAGAACTGCATCAGGTGCTGCAATAAGAACCACATCAACCTGTGCTGTAGTAGGAGCCGCAGTAGGAACTACATCAGGTGTCACACTAGAAGCCTTATCAAGCATATCATGTGAAGCCATATCTGTAAAAATGTATGAAGAGCTAAATTTCCTATTGTACATACTTTTTTATTTTTAACATTGAAAATTATACACATGTAATTAAACATACATCACACATCATGGACCTAGATAATCTGTAACACATCTAGACCTAGATTAATTTGCATATAAGTATAAGATAACTTTAAAGTTGAGAGTTTGGTTATGGTAAGAGTTAATTTGTTATTCCAAGATTTTATTATATTTTGGGGGGTATTATTAGAGAATTCAATTAAAGGGTACCTAATAAATTATTTATATTACTCTTAAATGATAATGTTTTGAGGTTTGAAATTCTTGATTGATATTATTAGCAGAGTGAGTTACTAGACTCATAGGTGGCTCTCATCTGCTGGGAGGGTTACCCTGCTCAAGACTGTGATTCAGGCTCTTCCTATTTATAGGCATTTAGTGCAAACACCTCCTGTGGGAGTTTTGAAAGATTTTGATGGAGTGAAGGTCCAGGATATTCCTACACTTGAGCTTGATGGTAAGGGGTCCTTTATTTGGGACACCCTTAAAAGGGGTGCTCCTCTTATCAAGGATGGCCTTTTTTGGATCTATAATGAGGGGTCAAGTGTGTTATTCTGGTAGGACTCTTGGGATGGCCACCTTCCTATTCTATCCCCTTTTCCCCACCTTTTGACTCTTGGGATGGCCACCTTCCTACTAGGCTTTGTAGATCTTCTAAAGACAAAGACATCCTGGCTTGGGGTCCTTGCCCAAAAGGTAAGCTCAGTGTGGCCCAGGGATATGCTCGACTGGATAGCCAATGTAATGTAGTTCAGGTGGTTCCCTGGTGGAGGAAGGTCTGGAATAAATTTTCTTGGCCGAAATATAATTTTTTTCTATGGTTGGTTGTGCAAAATAAGTGTCTTACTTGGGATAATCTCCAGCAAAGAGGGTTTCAGGGACCCTCTTTCTATCCCCTATGTATGTTGGATGGGGAAGATGTTTCTCATGTTTTCTTCTTATGTCCTCTCTCTAGAGAGATCTGGCATAAGTGGTGGAGATGTGGTGCCATAGCTATATTCATGCTGAAACTCTTAGTGAATTTTGGGACAGCTTTGGTAGACCCCCTACGAAAACTTAATTCCTTCAGGTGGCCTGGGCTATTAGACCTTCTTTCATTCTGTGGAATCTTTGGCTAGAGAATAACTGTCGGATCTTTTGTAATTCCAGCTTGGGAGCCACTAAACTATGTCAGTTGATCCTAACTAGGCTTCAAGAGACTATCTCTGCTAAATGTGATATGTCAAAGCCGGTGGATCCTGGTGATTCTTGTATTGTCAGGAATTTAGGATTAGTGGATAAAGGATTTGGAACTAGTAGCAGTAAGAGATCTCAGCCACGAAAGAGGAAGGTTTTTAGAGTGGGGAGATGGAGTCTTCCTCCTGATGCAGTCCTATTGATTAACACTGATGGCTCCTCCCATGGGAATCCTGGACTGGCTGGAGTGGGGGGGATTGGGAGAGATGCAGATGGAAATGTTATTTTCATATTCTCTATTCACAAAGGAGTTCAATCCAATAACGTGATGGAGGATTTGGCCATTAAGGTGGCTATGGAGCGGGCTTGTTCTCTTGGTTGGAGGAGAATGGTGTGTGAGTCTGACTCTCAGATTGTTGTGGATATGATAAATAACCAGAGAGTGGATGAATCTAGCTGGAAAATTTCCTCTATTGTTAGAGAGATTCTCCACTTGAGTAGCTTTGTGGATGGGATCTCTTTCTGTCATATTCCTAGGGAATGGAATGGAGTGGCTGATGTCTTGGCAAAATGGGCATCAGAGAAAGGTGTTGGTTGGGATATTTCTATTAGGGATGATCTTCTTGCTAATCTTCCTGGGACTTTCGAGCAATTAGTGGAAAAGGATAGAATGTAATTGGTTTTGGGTTGGTGTTTTGGTTGGTTGGGCCTGAGGCCTTCTGTAATCTGGTTTTATTTGAATAAACTTTTACCCCTTTTTTTTGAAAAAAAAAGATAATGTTTCGAGGTTTAGGTTTCAAGTTGGGTTACACATATATCATTTAAAACAAGGGTCATACTTCATGTATGTACATGTGTTTGAATGTATGTGCATGTATCTCAAATGTAATTTTTAACAATTTAGGATTAGGGTCAACTTGTTTTAATTTTATTTAAGTTAGGCTTCAATTAGGTTTTCAAATAGGATTTTAGTGTAATTAGGCTAAATTTTAGGGTAAGATTTAAGACCTTATGACACTGTTAGGGTTTACACGAACTTACATAATTTCTAGCATTAAATTTAGGAGTTAATATTAAAGTCCATGGTTAATAATTTAGGATAAGGGAACTTAGCATATGAAGTTTATGATTTGGTTCAAGATTATGATTTAGGGTATTTATTATCATTTATAATATTGGGTTTAGAAATTAAATTTTAAGGTCAAGGTTAGGGTTAGGGTTTGGTTAGGGTAGGGTTAGGGTTTGGATGTACATGTATGTTGTATTCATACAGGTAGAAATGAAAATTAATCTACATTCTTATATATGTATAATTTAGGATCTCCCCTTAAGACATGTCATTGAATTATATAGTTAATTATATATTTCCAATTATTAAGACATTAAAAATAATAACATATGTACATTTAAACATGAATATTGAAAACATATGTATGTACATCTATATCTACCACATGAACATATTTACATGTACATTTATGAAATAAAATATACATTTTAATCTACATTCTTATGTATAATTTAGGATCTCCCCTTAAGACATGTGTTATTAAATATAGTTAATTACACTTAGTTATAAGATAAATTAAGATCAATAGTTAACATATACACAAATTATATATATAAAAATGTGAATTTATTAAAAATATGTACATACATCTACTTTTAACCATGAACAAATATACATGTACATCTATGTTCAAAATAAAAAATTATACATTTTAATCTATATTTTTACATGTACAATTCAGGATCTAGACCCTTAAGATATGCTATTTAATTAAACTTCTAAGATTAAGACATTAAAGTGAATTTGACATATTTACATTTGACATTAACATATATATATATATATATATATATATATATATATATATATATTTTTTTTTTTTTTTTTTTTTTTTTAAATTTGTTTTCTAAAATTTTGTAATATTTTTCTAATTTAAAAAAAAATATTTTTTCTAATGTTTTTCTAAATTTATTTTCAAAATATTTGAAAACTATAAATTTTCTAATATTTTTTAAAAAAATTTTTCTAAAATTTATATTATTATAAATTTTCTAATGTTTTTCTAATGTTTTTTCTAAATTTGTTTTTTTAAATTTATATTAAATTATAAATTTTTTGATGTTTTTTCTAAGTTTATTTTCTAAATTTTATATTAAATTCTAAATTTTCTAATGTCTTTGTAATTTTTTTAAAAAATTGTTTTCTAAATTTTATATTAAATTATAAATTTTCTAATGTTTTTTTATATATTTTTTTTTATATTTTAAAAAAAATTTGTATTAAATTATAAATTCTCTAATATTTTTGTAATTTTTTTTCTAAATTTTTTAATGTTTTTGCAATACTTTTAAAAAATTTCTAATTTTTTTAATGTTTTTTCTAAATTTTCAATTTTTTAAAAATTTTCTAATTTTTAACTATTTGTTTTCTAAATTCTATATTAAATTATAAATTTTCTAATGTTTTTGTAATATTTTTTTTATAAATTTTATATTAAATTATAAATTCTCTAATGTTTTCGTAATGTTTTTTCTAAATTTGTTTTCTAATATTTTTCCTAAATTTTATATTATATATTTTTTACTATTTTTTCTAATTTTTTCTAATGTTTTCTATATAATATTTTTCTATTTTCTAAATTAATATAAATAAACAATAAAAATATTAAATTAACATTTAGATATGTTTTATAAACTATTAAAAACGTAGATAACATTCAAATATGTTTTAAAAACACAAAAAAAATGCATTGAAAACATTAAAATCTATTTGGATAATATAAAAAAATACCTCAAAAATGTTGAAAACATTAAATTAATATTATTTTGACATAACCGATAATGAAAATGAGAACGAAAATAAAAGGATGACGTGGATGAAAGTTGCTCAAGCCACACGTTCGCCCAAATGCTCAATCAACAGTGCTCGCCGTAAAAATGAATTTTGGAAAGTGAAAAAGATGTTTTAAGGTGCCAAAAATTTGGTCAATGCATGTTCGTGCGAACATGTACATAGCACGTGTTTGTGCGAACATGCGCTAGTACATGTTCGCGCAGAGATGCCCAGGGTGTTCGCGCGAACATATGAGAAATTGAGATGCGAATATTTGCCATTTTTTTCAAGTTTCTTCATCCCACTAAAGTGGAACCCATTATTGTGGGTTCATCCTCATTGCTAAAGCCCTCTCTCTCAAAATTTGGCATTTGCTTCCTTAGATTATTTGGCCTAAACAAACTAGTTTCATCAAATCTCGCTATATTTTGGACAACATTATTGCTATTTGGGAAGGCATGGAATTGGATAGGCAATCTAAGTAGCAGGCTTTATTTCTCAAAATTGACTTTGCCAAAGTCTATGATCAGATTGAGTGGCCCTTTATTCCAGCTATGTTGCAAGCTCTAGGGTTTGGGCTAGTTTTTCCATATTCTGTGTAGATGCTTTTTGGGGATGCTTCTACTTGCATCACCATTAATGGGAGGCAATCTAAAGCTTTTGGGCTTTATAAATCTATTTTTCAAGGTTTCCCTCTTTTGCCTTTCCTCTATGTGCTAGTGGTTGAAGGCTTTGGCTATCTTCTTGCCAACACCATTTCTCGGGGTATGGTTCCTAGTATTTCTCTTCCAGAATATTCTACATTTCTTGTGAATGGGCATTTTTTTTATGACTCCTTCCTTACTTTTCTCAACAATAATGATAATATAGCCAATGCCTTGCAATGCCAAGATACTTTCTACCTTGTTTATGAGTCTATTATTAAATGAAACAAAACCCTTTGTTATTGATAGTCCTTCTTGCCAAGCCCTTAGTGGCTTCAGTAATATAGGTGGAAATGGGTCTACCATGGGGAAATCTTTAAACTATTAGGCATTCCTTTCACTTTTCAAGCCTCCCCTATGGAGTTGTTGAATTTTGTCCTTGCCAAGATTGAGAAGAAGCTAGAATATTGGATCACTAAACCATTTTCCCTTGCAGGAAAGTTTCAAATTTACTCTAAAGTGTTTGTTTCCACCCATGTGTATTATTCTTTTAGCTAGGCTCCTTCCAAAGCTTCTTATCTCTACTTGGAGTGTCTCCTTTGGGACTACCTCTGGGCTACTAATGTTATGCATCATAGTTTTCATTGAGTTGCCTAGGATTATTGCTTCTTACCGACAGCCTTAGGGTGGCTTGAGTTTCTTTCCACTCAAAAATAAGGGATTTCTCTCTATGCTAAGTGGGTCATTCGGGCTCTCACTAGAGATGAGGCCTAGAAAATTCTTTTAAGTCACTATATTTCTTTAGGCTTCTTAGTTAATTGGCCTTCCTAGAAGGGGATTAGTTTTTAGACCCTTCTTGTCACCCTTGAACCTATTTAGATTTAGGATACCTTTTCTATCAAGAGTATTTGGAAAGCCTAGGAAGCCCTCAAACTATGGCTTCATTGGGCTAGTAATGGGGTTCAAAGATGGGCTCTCAATCAACCAACAAAACCTTTGGTGGTCTCCTTTGTTTGCCACTCAAGGTGTTCCTTTAGCTAAGATTCAAGGAACCAGTGCTCTTTCTTTATTATGTATGGGTATTAAAATTCCCAAGGACTTACTTCCTAGAGTTACTACAAGCCTTCACTCTTGGGAGGATCTGCAAGTTTGGTTTAATCTCATTTGTGTAGATCAGAAAATAGTTGGTCTTCTATTTTCTGTGGTGCCTTCCAATATGTTACACAAGCTTGGTATTTACTCATCTTTCCCTTGGTGTAAGGAGTGGAAGTAGTATCATGCCACTCCTATGGCTAACTACAAGCCCAAGCTGGGGTATCAGTGGTCAATGCCCCATCTTCTAACGATTGATACCCTTAATTAGTGTTGGCATTTGTGTCCTTCTCATAAGACTTGGAGTCTTAGATTTACTACTATTTGGAATTCCATTATGGAGCCAAAGATTTCTTCCTTTGCTTGGTGTCTCCTCTTCTAGGGGTTGCCTTTCAGCCCTCGGCTCTGGCATTTGGAAGTTTCAAATCCTAGATGCCCCTTTTGTGGCCAACCCAAAAGCTTCTTGCACATTTTTTCATTTTTTAGATGATCCTAGAGATATTGGCTCTAGATTCATAACTTTTTCAAGCCTTTTCACCTAAAAGAGTTCACCTGGCATATGGTGGTGTTGGGAGATCCACCCAGACTTCCTTTTAGATATGCCCAAATTTGGCATGCTTTCAGAATGGAAATTTTGTTTACTATTTGGAAGGACCATAATGTAGTTTTATTCTCTCACATTTTTTTTGATATTCATGTTGCAATGTACTCTAAAGCACATATTTGTAATAATGTTATGATGCCAATTCAAGTATAGACTAACAAAGTCATGTTGGAGGTGGCTCACCTACAAGAGCTACTTGCTCATTAGGGAAACGTGCCATGTATGGTTGCCTATGTTCCTTAGGATGTAATTTACAGTGATCAAACTCCTCCTCATGGTTTTTAGTGAGGCCAGAGCAGATCTACTCTCCACTCACACACTCCTTGGTCACAAACACGTCATCACTCTCCCAGTAGTGGTTTTGATGGTCATCGCCACTCGGCCTCACCTCTATGGAGGTTGGGCTTGGGCTAGTCCCTAGTGGCTCCCCCTAGTGCCCTTGTTGTAGGTTGGTCATCTATGCAACATGATCCTAAGTGGACTTACCCTCATCTAGACTTAGCTATCTCCTTGTCCAGGCCTGAAGGAGATAAAGATGATGATGTTGATGTTGTTGCTATTAATAGTTGGGCTCCCCCTAAGCCAAACACTAACCACCAAGATTTTTAGGGTTTTGATGATAAAGACCCTCCTTTGGCTGGCACTACTCTTGTCACCTAGGGCTTTATGCTTTTCTTTAAATAGTTTTTTAATGAATAGGTGTTAATCCGGCCTTGTGCTATTTGAACTCATGGGGTGTTCTTGTATCCCCCAACCCCCTTTTTTTGTGAATATGTATCTTAATATTATAAATTAATGGAAGGGTCTAATCATCAAAAAATGATATTAAATATTTGACAATCTTATTTAAGATATTTACTTGCACATGTGTAGGTGATGTCTTTGCAATGGTTGCAAACCTTGAAAATATGGAAAGTGTAGATTACTTTTTTTTAAAAATTGGTGAAAGATCAAAGCCATTTGATTATATATATATATATATATATATATATATATATATATATACATATATATATATATACATATATATATATATATATATATATATATATATGTATATATATATGTATATATATATGTATATATATATGTATATATATATGTATATATATATGTATATATATATATATGTATATATATATATATGTATATGTATATGTATGTATATGTATATATATGTATATGTATATACATGTATATATATGTATATGTATGTATACATATACATATGTATACATATATATACATATACATATATATATACATATACACATATATATTTATATATACATATATATATATATATATATACATACATATACACACACACACACACACGAGTATATATATATATATATATATATATATATAACAAAAATATAATACAATATGTTTTACTTCATTCAAATGGGCACTGGCATGAAAGAACGGAGAAGAAAACCTTCAGTCTTGCCCAAACCTTTTGTCCTATACAAAATTACATAGTAAAAGGGGCATGCCCTAGTTTACATAGATTTGCAATGATAAATAAATTATATGTTTTAGTATGCTATTTTAGTAATGGCATTCAAGAGTAATACACCATCATTTGATAGAGTAGGGTGTTTCCTATCCTCCTACTTTTTGTCATAAACTTCAAACTCATTGAAATTGTTAGTAAGGTTAAAAATCCAAAAATCTTAACTTTCTTTCCACAATTAATAAGTTTGATGTAATAGATATCTATTTCTTAAATATTTTTTGTTTTTCCACATTAATATGTTAATGCTAAGGGTTAAATGAGTTAGTGGTATGGAAGAAAACCTTATTAGTTATTGTTCTTAATAATCTAATACTATTGATAGCCCTAAGCTAATAATAGGTTTTGAATAAAAGTGTGACAATGAGTAAACCAGGAACAACAACAAAGGGACTCGACTCTTAAAAAGATAAAGAAGCACAATTATAACTTAAATCCAAAATTTTAATCTCTTGATGCAAATTCAGAATGGGCATAAAGAAACTAAAGATTATCATTGTTTAGATATAGATGCAAATTCGGGTCTACTACCAAATTTGACATAAAGGATAAGTATCCTTCCTCCCTTCTTGTAGGCACTAACATAAGACTAATTTCAGGTGTTAGTATAGTGAGAAAAATAATCTAATTAAGAAACATGCTTGAGTCTAATTGAGATGTGTCATTATACTTAGGTATCATAATCTTAGATTGTGTTTGATTAGAATAATAAAAATTACCCTTTAGTTTGACAAATTTGATGATTCTTTGATGAGTTTAACTTATTTTTATGGTTTTTGTATTATGTTGATGTTTCAAATTTCAAAGAATTTCAATTTAATTAATTTGTAGAATTCGAAAAAGAATAGGTGTCAGCTTAGCATTGTGACCAAATTATATAATTGATTAGAGAAAAGAATTGAAGTGGCAAGAGAAGAAAGGATCCATACCAATGTTCAACATGATTGCTCAAAAGAAGACAAAAATCATCACTGAAAAAGATCCAAGGGAAACTAGCAAAAGACACAAGACCACACCAAATGTAAGATAAAAGACCACACTAAGATGTACCAAAGAAAAATTTAGGTTGATAGAAGTAACTATAGATGGAGATAACCATTCATATTTGACTCATTCAATTGTTATTGAAGGTATATAGATTATGCCCTTAAGACATCCATAGAAGTAATTAGTAAATATATTAAATAAGTTGTAAACATAAATCTCTTATTTAGATTATTTAGATACTAATAAACTTAATCTTGTATTTAGGAACATGTATTGTTAGAAAACAAAAATCAACCAAAATGTTGTTCAATTTATTGAGTACATACATGGCTAAACAAATAAGCATTACAACTTTGTTGTAGCCATAAATCTTCAATCCAATACATCTCAAAAAAAAGGAAATAGCAACCCAAAGTACAAGATACCTATTTAAGAGTATGCGAAACTATTGGAGATAATTAAAGATAGAGAAAACCCATACCATATGTATCAACAGCTTTAGTTTAGATCAATTAGTTATATTTCATCACTTTGATACATTGCTTATATATATATATATATCATCCCTTAATAATCCCCCTAATACAACTTCCACCTAACCCCCCCCCCCCCCCCCCCCCCCCCCCTCCATTAGATCTCCTTGATTATATTTATTATAAAGATAGTCATTCTCCTACAAAAGCTATGTATATATGTTTAGTTTACATAAAATGTGCATTCTATAAATGTCATTGTTCAAACATAACATAAAATATGAAAAATATTAAACATTGAGTTGAAATTTAAATATAAATATTTTAACATAGCATGTAAATATGAGAATGTCTAAAACATATTCTATAGAAATATGTAATATATGTACATATAAAATTTAAATAGCCATGGTGCATATTCCTTATATAACTAAAACATGTACTTCAAATGTGAGAATGTAGATATTTGAGTTTAAAAAAAAATCAATTGTATATTGTCATTGATGTTACACAAATTTGTTACACTCTAACCAAGCATAGTTACCAGTAGTAACCAAGCTTAGAAGACTCTAGTATCATTGTGATGTGAATATCAGGATTTAACTGTGTGATTTTTGAGTCAAACTTGATGACCCATGTTTCATGAGTAGTGATTCAACATGAATCCATCTCTCATGAGAATAAATGGAACACTTAGCACTCATTGGATCTAGGTGATGCTCACAGGGGTGAAGCACCGGGACTTCCCGGGAGGTCACCCATCCCAGTACTACTCCAGCCTGAGCGCGCTTAACTACGGAGTTTCCTCCACAGTTAAACCCAAAGCTTGCAACCCCATTTGCAAAACCTTCACCAAGTGTTGTGCCTTATGAACCATTCATTAGAAAGCCCCTTAAGCTCATCAATTGATAAGTAGGAGATGATTTCCACAGCTAGTCAATTTATTCTCATGAGAGATGGATTCATGTTGAATCACTACTCATGAAACATGGGTCATCAAGTTTGACTCAAAAATCACACAGTTAAATCCTGATATTCACATCACAATTTGACTAGCTGTGGAAATCATCTCCTACTCTAGTATCAACCGAGCAGAAGTTTAGAAGAATCCAAGTTTAGTGATCAAGTGCAAACCGAGCTAGGTTGCTCATTAAAGGATTCAAGTGTTAACTGAGTCAAATTGGTTACCAAATGGGTTTAGTGTAAGCTGAGTTACGTTGATTACCAAGGAACTCAAGGGTAACCAAATGACCCAATTTCAATTTTAGCTGACCTACATTAGAATAGTTTTGTTTTGTTTTTAATAATGTAATCTAACTTAGTGGATGTTAATTTCCTATTTGTAAATGTATTCAAGCTGATATGACATTGGGTCTCATGTATATGAAAGGTCAAGTTGTGGATTGAAATATGGAAGTTGTGGAAGAAGATAAGATGTAAATAGAGAAGGATATCTAGTTAAAAGAAAAACATCCAAAAAGCTCAAGAATATTTTGATCAAGGAGGATACAAAGGATAAACCAGAACAACAATCTGAATCTACAAATCAATTTCTTCATTAATAATGTCATTTTTACTCTCTAACGGTTGCAGTAGTGGAGAAATCTCTTAACAAAGCTGACTTAACAATCATTTTGTAAATCCTCTAGCAAGGTAGCATTTCTAGATTGAAGTGTCTTAAAAACTCTAACAACCCAATCCTATTAGGTGATTCAAATCCTTTAATAGGGTTACACCTAATGGTGTGTTTTGTAACCTTCAATAAGGTTGGCTCCTAACAAGACTCACTTCAGAAGAGTGAAAAGTTGTAACTAGTTACATTGGAAGTTTTCCCAAATTGGGTTTCTATGTTAAATCTTGGTATCTTGTGTGTTCATGTTATTTTCTTACTACTTTATCATTTTGCAACTAAGTTACTAAAGGCCACTACACATTAATATCTCAAGATTTCTTTGTAATTGAGTTACAGTGAATATCTAGTTCTAACTGAGCTACACAAGGATTTGAGTTAATAAATTTGTTTTGACATCTAAGGAATTTTGGAATTTTTTGGGTGGTAATAGATTCACCCCTCCCCTCTTAGTTACTCCTCTTTTATTTCCAAAAATTGGTATTAGAGTTTCTGGTGGTTGCAAAAAAGGTTTCAAGGACATAAGCTAAAGATCAAGATGTCTTACAGAAGTGAGATTCCTAAGTTGAATAGAGACAACTTCAAAACATGGAAGGAACTCAGGAAGCTGCATTTGGGAACCATTGGAGATACAGGCCTAAGCTTCTTGGAGAACTAGTATGTGTTACCTCCTGATCTTTTGACTATGGAGAAGATGGTAAATTAAAAACAATCACAACACTATGATGATTGACATTGCTTCTACCCTAAATTATGTTGAATTTGATGCAGTCAAGGATTGTCCTACTACTCATGAAATGTGGAATAAGATACAAAATATCTATGTAGGAGATGAAAATGTGAGGAGAGACAAAATAGAAAGTCTTAGAGGCCAATTTGATCAAATGAAAATGAAAGAAGATGAAAATATTGCAAAATATAATGAAAGAATCAAAGCAAATGTAAGTGCAATCAAAGTTTTAGGAGGAAAAATAGATGATGTGATAGTAGTCAACAAGGTATTAATAACTCTTCTTCCTATTTATGCAATTAGAGTTTTGTTGAGCCTTACAACACACACCCCATTTCTCCTAGAAACGGGGACCCCTAGTAAATTTTTGTCCCCTAAACCCCTAGTCTGGGGCCTAGGTCATTTTTGGACTCCCCTAGGAGTTTGGGTCAAGCCTCAATCTCTAACTAGAGAAGTTTGGAGCATCTAATTAGGTAGAAAATGGAGTTTTTAGTGTCTAAGTGATAAAACTATGTAGATGCACTCAATGCTTGAGTGCACACTTATCTCCTTTTGGAGATGAACACATGTGCACTTGTGCATGTGCACACCTAGGGCTAAGATCTTTATAAACCCTAGATACCCCCTCCATATCCTAATTATTTTATGCACTCCACTTACTCCCACTCCTCTACACCCTCAGACATGCACCTCCCATCTCTCTCTGCACCTCCAATCACAACACTCAAACAAAGCACAAGGTTAGTCGGACACCCAAGAAGGAGTGTACATATGCACTTCCTCAAGTTTCTCATATGCACACCTTCTCAAATCTAAAATAAACTAAAAAACAACAAAACCTAACCTAAGACCAAGACATAAGAAAGTGTGCACATGCACACCTTGGTGTAGGAGCACCACAATCAACCACTCAAGAAATGTATACTATGAATACTACAAGGAAATTCAATAGAAATTAGGAGAATGGAATGCATCATCAAGGTCAACAAGTCAATTGGTGGATCCTAGCACCCATTATGGGCTTCAAATAGTGCAATATTGTGTTAAACTTATAATGTCTTCAATGGATCCATTTTGTGTTTGTAATGTCCAATTTTTGAATGTAATGGACTGGTGATGTCCAATTATCAAATAATGTTTCAAGAAGTATAGAAGTGGCATGGCATAGGTCTAGATATTAGGCTAAGGGTTAAGTATCAAAATAAAGCCATTTTTGTTATTTAAAATTCAAATATTTCAAAACAAACAACTAAATTGGGGGTTTGTTATGTTTTGAGTCTTAAATATTTAACTCAATGATGAAGTTGGTTGAATTATTTATTAGGGAGTGTTATACATATGTTCGAAGGAGTCTCTTTCATAGAGAGGAGAAACAAGTGTACAAACTAGTAAAACAACAATACCAAAGCTTTTACTTTCTGCAATTCGAATTCCATTGTTTTGGATTCCAAATTGATTAGTTTGTTCTCCAAATGTTTTGAAAAGGTTTTCTTCATCATTCAAAGTGGTTTTTTGACAAGTTTTATGTTGTTATAAGTTTTCTGTCATGCTAATTACAGAACCAATGAATTTCATTTAATTGTTTACTTGCTATAGTAGAATTTAAGAGTAATGGAAATCATTCCATGAGTATGGTGGCCCAATATTCATGGAGTGACTTGAATTAAAATGTATCATAGGTTACTAATCAAGCATGTGCAAGATTGAGCAAGATAGGAGTGATCACAGTTAATAATAGTATGACAGTGCATTAAAAATGCATGCTCAGATATAGCAGTAGACATTCTACCTGAACAAGGGGTCTATTTTGTGATTGGATACATTGAAAAATGTTCATGTGAAGATGGATCCATTTTCAATTAGGATTGGAAGTGTGTGGAATTAGGTGATTGAGAAAGCCCTAGTTTCAAGGTTTTAGGAGTGTTATTTTGGGGTTTTTTTTTTTTTTTTTTTTTTTTTGTTGCAGCAACCCTAAGACTAATTCCTTTTATATTTGATCATTTTAAGACATAACTAAGTTTTGCCTAGGAGGACTCTATCCTATAGTTCCTTTGAAAAATTAGTCAATTTTGGTGCATGGGAACAAGGCAATAGTGTTGAATAGGGGTGTTTTTCCAAAGCAATAGTATAAAACCCTTTGGTGTATTATTGAACTCCACAAAGGGTGTCTAGAAATGTCATTTTTTTATTTAGTTTCTTGAGAAATGGAAGAGTTACCCACATTCTAAGTATGTAGCAGGCCTGAAGGGTAGAAAATTGGGCTTTTGGAATAGTTTGAGAAAGTGTTATCTGAATTGGGGTATTTCAATTGAATTGGAGCTTTAGAACCCTTGAGTTCAAGTGTTTTAAAGTTTATAAAACCAAATCCTTCATTTAGGAGCCTTGAAGATAGTCTTAACAAATCAGATCCTTGAAGTATTTGATATGATTGATAGGCTAGAGTTCCTAAACCTCTAAAATTTGTAACTCTTATTGTGTTTTGAATACCTCCACTCTACTTACTACATCAAGTGGTATCAAAGCAGGAAAGGTCTTATGAAAGTCACAGTTGTGTTGTGAAGTTATAGTAGATTCTTGTACCAAGTTGATCAAGCAGCCATGTCTGAGGGAGAAGAAGAGATTCCTACAAGGTTGACAAATATGATGTTGGCAAAGATACTGAAAGAACAAGTGGTGGATAACAAAAAGTTAAGGGCATTATTAGACCAAAGGGACAAAGAGAATTTTGAAAAAGATACACTGATAAAGTCCATGATGGAGAGGTTGTCAGCACTAGAGAAGAAGGATAAAAGCATCAGATTGGATGAAGAAATCAGAGATGAAGAAGAGGAAGGAGAACTCAAAGAAGAAGAAGTGGACCCTAAGGAAGTAAAGATGGCTAATTTGGCAAAATCCATAAGGAATGGAGATGTAAGGGTAAGGATAGACTTATCTATGTATGGAGGGAAGATGGATGATGAAGAACTGATATATTGGTTAGGTGCAATTGAAAATTTCTTTGAGTGTGAAGGGATGGAAGAGAAGGGCAAAGTGAAGATAGAAAAGTCCAAGTTGAAGGGACATGCTTTGTTGTGGTGGGATTGTATCCAAGTAGATAGACAGAAGAATGGTAGACCCAAGATCACATCTTGGTATACTATGGTGGAAAAAATGAAGGCAAATTTTTTTCCAAAAGATTATACAGTACAATTGTACAAGAAGATGAGGGATTTCAACAAAAAGGAGATGGATGTACAAAAGTACACTAAGGAATTCCACAAGCTTGATATTAGAGTGAATCATGAAGAAGAGATGGAAGAAAAGATTGCAAGGTATATGGGGGGACTGAGGTTCAACATCTAGGATGAACTTAGTCTTTCTACCCTTAGGTCAGTTGATGAGTGCTATTAGTTATACTTGAAAGCTGAAGAGAAGATAAAAAAGGAGACAAGAGAAGAAAAGTAGCAATAGAGGTAGATCTTCCATGAGAGAAAGAGGGGGAAGAGGTACTATTGATTCTTAGAATCAGAATGACAAAGAAAAAGATAAAATATTTTCAGAATCAAGAGGAGGTTATAGAGGTGGAAGAAGTGGAGGAAGAGAATCATTCACAAGAAGATGCTTCAACTATAATGAAGTAGGCCATCAATCCTTTAGGTGTCCTAAATGGTAGGAAGAAAAAGGGAGAGATAGAAGAGTGAACTTTGTTGATGAAGAATCAAGAAAAGATGAGCAGAGAGAACCCATTGAAATTCATCCAAAATAAGGTGAATGTTTGTTGGTAGGAAGGGGAGAACCAGTGCAAGGAACTAGCATTTTCAAAACCAAATATTTGATCCAAGGTAAGGTTTGAAATTTACTTGTTGATTCAAGTGCTTCTCATAATTTGGTTTAAAGAAGGTCATTAATAAGTTACATTTGCAAACTTTTCCACATCCCAATCCATATTATGCAACTTGGGTGTGTAAGGATAATAATCTACTTGTGGATGAGCCAGTTATCTGGAATTTTTCAATTGGGAAATATTTTGATAGTATTTTATGTGATGTAATGGAAATGAGTTGTGGACATATTATCTTGGGTAGACCTTGGTAGTGGTCTAAGAGGATTGTGCATGATGGTTTCACCAATACCTATTTAGTGCACAAAGTAGGGATCACTTACAAAATGAAGCCAATTTCTGAAGGTGAGATGTAGCATGTAGTTATGTGTTTTGGAAAAGATGTCTTGGTGCAAGGCCAGAATAACCAAGTTGATACTAGTTGGAAACAAGATAATAGGTTGAGAATTGAAATAGGGTAGAGACAAATGAATAATTTTCAGCAGTCTAGAGTACAACAGCAACATTGTCATGAATCAGGATAGTCAAATGCAACTATTTTTTTGTCTAATCCTTTGTGTATGAATATAGGGAGTTTGGGACAACAAAATGCCACTTTTTGGGAGTGTGTCATCCCTAAACATCAGATCACTATGATAAAATACAAGGCACAAGTAAAACAACTCTTGGGGCAAGAGTTCTTTTCATGGTGGGGAGTATGGTGTAGGAGCACCACACTCAACCACTCAAGAAATGTAGACTATGAAGACTACAAGGACATTCAATAGAAATCAGGAAAATGGAATGCATCATCAAGGTCAACATGTCAATTGGAGGATCCTAGCACCCACAATGGGCTTCAAATATTGCAATATTGCATTAAACTTGTAATGTCTTCAATGGATCCATTTTATGTTTGTAATGTCCAATAGTTTGAATGTAACGGACTAGTGATGTCCAATTATCAAATAATGTTCCAAGAAGTATAGAAGGGGCATGGGATAGGTCTAGATATCAGACTAAGGGTTAAGTATTAGAATAAAGCTATTTTTGTTATTTAAAATTCAAATATTTGAAAACAAATAGCTACTTAGCAATTAGAGGGAAATTGGGGGTTTGTTATGTTTTGAGTCTTAAATCTTCAACTTAATAATGAAGTTGGTTGAAATAGTTATTAGGGAGTCTTGTGTGTGTGTGTGTGTGTGTGTGTTCTCAGGAGTCTCTATCATAGAGAAGAGAAATAGGTGTACGAACTAGTGAAACAACAATACCAAAGCTTTTACTTTTTGAAATTTGAAATCCATTGTTTTGGATTCCAAATCAATTGGTTTGATCTCCAAATTTTTTGACAAGGTTTTCTTTATCATTTGAAGTGTTTTTTTGACAAGTTTTACATTGTTCTAAGTTTGATGTTGCACTAGTTGTAGAACTAATTTTCTTTTAACTGTTTACTTACTACTATAGAGTTTAAGAGTAATGGAAATCATTTCATGAGTATGGGGACCTGATATTCATGGAGTGATTTGAATTAGCATGTATCATAGGTTACTAATAAGGTATGTGTGGGATTGAGCAAGATAAGAGTGATCACAGTTAATAACAGTATGACAATGTAATGAAAATGCATGCTCAGGTATAGCAGTAGACATTCTACCCAAACAAGGGGTCTATTTGGTGATTAAAGACACTAAAAAATGTTCATGTGAAGTTGGATCCATTTTCAATTGGGATTGGAAGTGTGTGGAATTGGGTGATTGAGAAAGCCCTAGTTTCAAGGGTTTGGTAGTGCTAGTTTGGGTTTTTTTTGTGTTGTAGCAACCCTGAGACTAATAAATTTTATATTTGATCATTTTAAGGCATAACTAAGTACTGCCTAGTCATTGGGTTCATTAGGAGGAGTCTATCCTATAGTTCCTTTGAAAAATTAGTCAATTTTGGTACATGGAAACGAGGCAATAGTGATAAAATAGGGGTCTTTGTCCAAAGAAATAGTATAAAAGCCTTTGGTGCATTATTGAACTCCACAAAGGGTGTCTAGAAATTTCATTATTTTATTTAGTTTCTTGAGCAAAGGAAGAGTTATCCACATTCCAAGTATGTAGCAAACCTAAAGGGCAAAAAATTGGGCTTTTAGAATAGTTTGAGAAATTGTTGTATGAATTGGGGTATTTGAATTGAATTGGAGCCTTAGAACCCTTGAGTTCAAGTGATTTAAAGTTTATAAAACCAAATCCTTCATTTAGGAGCCTTGAAGATAGTCTTAACAAATTAGATCCTTGAAGTATTTGATATAATTGATAGGCTAGAGTGCCTAAACCTTTGAAATTTGTAACTCTTATTGTGTTTTGAATACCTCCACACTACTTTCTACATCACACCTCCTCAAGATGCACACATGTGCACCTTCTTTAACTAAACTTATGAAACCTTAGTCAAAATATGCACACATGCACACCTCCTCAAGGTGTTCTTATGCTCACCTTTTTCTTTCAAAACACTTAGATCATACAAGGGTTTTCACATGCACACCCCATTAAGGTGTGCATTATGTGTACCCTTGTGGACAAAGATTAGTCAAAGCAAAAGACTAAGTGTTTCCCCCAACACAATGCACTTGCATAGTGCAACTATGCACATGCATATTTGTGCACTTTACCAAGGTGTGCACATGCATAGGTGTGCAACTACACATAAATAGCTAAATAGGGGCCATTTAGCACAGGTAGTGAACCTATAATAGTGTGCTAGGTGTGCTAAGAAACATAATAGGGCATTGGGGGAGGATTTGACCAAACTTTGACTTCATTGGCTAGTTTTGGGTTTCTTATTCATCTTTTTAGAGTCAATCAGGGTTGGATTTAGGTCTAACTTTATCATTCCAGACTAGTGTCTCCTCTATTGTGAAAATAAGATGGCATCATCATCCTCTTCAATGGTAGAGAAGATAGCTCCAAAGCCTATTTTTTCAAGTACCAAACTATGAAAAAATCCTAGTTCAAGATGGGCATTTAAAGATCAGAGATATCAAGCTTGGGCATATAGACTAGTATGCATTTCTCACGATCTACAATAAACCTAAAGAACAATCCATAAGGGTATCAATGCTTATTAGACCAGGTCTAGTCAATGTAACATCACATCCTAGATTTGTTCAGTCTTCAAAACTAATAATGTCTCTTACAAAAAACTACTTGATTAAAGAGAAGGTTCTCAAGAGTGTCACAAGGGAGATAATCCTAGACCTCCAACATCGAAACATTGAGACAGTATTTCATCTTCCTAGAGGCAATCAATATTTGTAGGTTTATTATGATGGAGCTGAGTGATGGTATCAGGAGAAAGAGAAAGTAGCTAGATAGATAATTCAATAATCCTTCTTGACTAATAGAACACCAGTAGGGTGGATAGTTGGAAAAGTAGACATGACCTGAGGTTATATGAAAGATGATGTGGGATATTGTAAGACCCCTCCTCTTATGCATTAAATACAACCATAATTTTTCAAATCCAAAGGATGATTTTGGTAACGCTGGTCTTACATGTACCTTCATGAAAATTTTCATTGAGGAATTAGAACACCATAATGTGATAACATAATGTTAGGTGTTAAGATAAATTAATGTGCATAAAATTGGTAGGGCTACATGTGGTAAAATTTTATAGTGATATACTATGGTGAATATGGATTATCTATATGGAAATGATAACTAAAAACAAATGTAAGTTCGAGTTACTTTCATAGATGCTCAAGAGAGTAGATGATTTAGTCATGATAGAAATTGAACTGGAGCTTAACTAAAAATAATAGGTGGGCTAGATATGTTGGTTGAAGTTGTTCTCATCTACCCTAGATGCTATGAACAATTATCGAATCAATGATGACATAACTAGTATGAAATTTGATTAGTTGACTTAATTAAATTTAGGGTTGTGCCTCATCTTAGGATACTAATGCTTGATTATTTAGTAATATTATCATAAATAATTAATTTGGAAAGGGTGTATAACAAGAAGAGTGTGCACTAGATGGAAGGATTCTAAAATGGCAAGGAATTCAACATTGTGTGAGATTCTAGTGTAAATTATTTATGTTTTATTTGTTTATTGGAGGGTAGCATGATATTTTTCTCATTTGGATGATGTAATAATCTCATGTGTTGTTTTTTAGGAAATTTCATAGACATTGATATTTTGGATCCTCTACACTATGTGATGATTCCATGTGACATTATTTAAGACATGCTTATCCAAGTACCTTATGTTCTATAGACCATGATGATACTAATTTGATACATTAATTGAGATACTTTGATTATTAGACATGGTTTCCATGTGATGTTAATTACATATGTTTTAGCATACTTGTGTATTTGGGGTTATAATTCATATATCATTATTGTTAATGTATAGTAATTTAATTATCTATTTTTCATTTGAATCTTATATTGGTGTATGTAAGTTGATTTTACATTTGGATTAGATAAGAATGATCATGGTGTATTATGTTTAGGAATGTGGATTGAAGTGTATCAATGAAAGTGGATATGTAGATTTGATATTTTAATGTTTTGAATGTTTTATATGAAAATGATTAGAAAATGGAAAGTTAATTGGATGTTGTTGTAGTTTCACAATGCACACCCCATTTTGACTAGAAATGGGGACCGCCTACTCTCATTTTTGGCTTTTTGGATCCCTAGTCTAGGGTCCAAGTCTCTTTTTTAGGTTTTTTATGTTTTGGTTTCTGGTCAAGATTGGGTCCCAAATCAAGAACCTAGATCTCAAAAATCAAGTTCTAGAGAGATAAATCTTTTGCAAATAAAAAGGTGCACCAATGCACCTCATTAGGTGTCCTAGTGCACCAAACTAAAAAAAAAAGTGCAACTATAGGAAAGTGTGCAATTGCATAGCTATACACCTCCCATAGCTATACTAAGGTCCCCCCGTCAACTCTTCACTTTCTTTTCTTTCTCCAAACACCAAGCTCTATAATAGCACACCAATTGAGGTGTGCCTCCCCCGCTCTCCTACCTCCACAAAAACACCCAAAAAAATGCCAAAACTTCAAAAGGTGCATAGTAGCACACCTAATTAGGTGCACTAGTATGCACCTTATTTTGCTAAAGAAAACTTTCAAAACCTTAAATCATTCAAAACACCCAAATGTGTGCTAATGCACACCTTTGCTAACTCAAAACATAAAAAGAATACAAAAGAGTGCAAAGTAGTGCACGTAATTAGGTGCACAACTGCAAACCCTTTAAAACATAAAAAAAGTTGCATAAGTCCATTAAGGGTGTGCATCAGCACACCCCATGAGGTGTGTCGATGCTCACCCCAATCTTTTAGAAACTTTGCTAAGTATAAAGGCACACTAGGAAAACATGTCAGGTGCGCCAGGTGTGCCCTTTTTTGCAATCAAGGGTTAAAGTTAGGTTTTTTTGTGTTTTCAAGTAATTATATTTTTGGGTTGTATTTTTTTCATCATTAGGGTTTACTTAAGGTTTAATTTTTAGCTTTCTAGACTGATTCTTGCTTCTTTGTGCAGATAAAAAGGGCATCCTTAACTTATCGGGGTCATAACTTTTGAACTAGAGCTCAAAATTCAAAATTGTTACACCATTGGAAAGAAGAACTAAAAATATAATTTTAGTCCTTAAAATAGTGAGCCTTTGACTACCCAATTTTAAGGACTGATGAAAGTTTCAACTTAAAATTTTGAGTAGAAGACCTCTGAAAAAGCTAGTTAAAAACACCTAGAAAATCTTGTGAAAAGTTTCAAAAATTTGATCATTTTGGATAATCTTGATCACCTAGTTTTTCACTAGGAAAGATATAGTAGTTGGAGAGAAGAAAAATATCAAAGATACAAAGGTTGGACACATAAACCAAAACAAGTTTCTCATCTTATGCAACTATTAATGAGAAGATTCAAAATGGGTGACTTGAAATTTCAGATGGAAGAAGTAGGAGTTCAAATTTATGAAATCTTTTTGGCTATAAAGAGAGTATAAATCATCAAATAGTTCAAAGTAAGTACACAAAAGTGATCTGAAACCCCATTTGAGTAAAACCCAATTTTTTTTTTTCAAAACTAAGAACTTTGATTTTTTTGGTGAATTTAGCACCTTGCACAAATTTCTTTCAAGGTGCGTTGGTCCACTGGTGTGCCTGGTGTGTAGGTGCACTTTTCAAAGGTTTTCCAATTTTTTTGAAGAATTCAAAGGTGTGCTGATAGTTAACTACTAGTTCTAAATTTAGAGCTTTCCATGCACTGAAAATGCATTTTGATGGTAGTTTAACTCCTACAAACATCTAGAGAAGGTTGAGCTTCTATGTTTTCCACTTTCAATCACTTTTACCTTATTTGAAGGATTTCTCTTTCTCATTCTTTCATGCTTTCTTTGTTTCAAGACATGTAAAGGCTCATGCATCTAATTAATGATATAAATATGAATGGAGTCTTACTAAGCACCAATTAGAGAATTAGTTTGTACATAAATAGATTTGTTTAATTACTTTAGAAGCATATGTTTGTAGAAAGAGATCTCTCACTCTCAACACAAATTGAGAAGAAGATTTCTTATAAATTTAGGAATGTAATTTGTATTCTGGGTGGCTCTCATTATTTTGCAATAATATATGCTTTTGGTGCTCACATTTGGAGTGTAGTGATTCTTTCCTAAGTGTGTTATATTTTGTGAATGTATGTTCATGGGATGTAATTGAGCCAAAAATTTATTGTGTTATTTTTGGTTGTATGATCTTTTAATTCTGGTATTTGCTATGGGTTTACAAATTTTTTTGATGTACTTAGTTCAAGAAGAGATCATCATATTGTTCCTGCATAGATTTTTTTCTTGCATGAGCACACTTTTCGTGGCATTGCGATTTGATGAAAAGTGAAACATCTTACAGTTACTGAATTCCCATTAACGATTGCATCAGTGGAATTAAGAAAGTGCTACTCCTATTTTCATTAGTTATCCACTGATCTTTTCAAAAGCTTAACTCACATACTTGTTTTTTTTGTGGTCTATGTTCATTAGGATTTTACTTTCCATGTTATTTTCTTAGATTTCTTGTCACTCTATCTTCATTATTTTCTTTACTAGCCCCTTGGTTAATTTAGGCATTCATATAGTTGCATTGTTAGATTGCATTCATTAAAAAATAGAAAATACCAAAATACATATCTCTTTTGTGGTTAATTTTGAAATAGTAAGCAGGTTGGTCATTTTATCCAAAATTGGCTCAAACTAGCAAAGGATTCTTTATGAGAAAACACATTTATCTTCAACTTAGTGAGTTCCAATAGGTCACAAGATCACTCAGAACCTTGGAATTGATCCTTGCATTAGCTTTTCAACAGAGGAGTTTGAAAGGATTACTATTGTTAAGCATCATGCAAAATGATAGCTCAATAGATATGAAGAAATACACAAGCCTAATGTTGAATACAAAGTGATATATTGCACTTATTTATATATTTCTTATATGATTTTCATGGATTACTAATACTCAATTTTGGTGTGCAAGATTTTAACAATGGGGTTTAATGGGGAACCAAGTCGCAAACCTATGCGAACATGACATGGTCAAGGTTAGATCAATGGAAGGATTCAAATCTCTTTGTAATGTATTTTATTTTGTAATGTGAATGGTATGTGGGTGATTGTTGTATACATGTATCATTCGAGACAAGTAACTTTAAAGGTAATATGTTGTGTTTGTGTCACTTGACACTTATTTTTTCCACATGGAAATGACTTGGCATTTAGGGTTTTAGGAAATTAGCATAATGTAAATGTAACCCCAACATAGTATTCAAGTTAACTTCACATTGAAAGATGCTAGGATAGGCCCCTATCCATTTGAATTTCGAATTCTGACTTTCAATTAACTTTTTAGGATAAGAAACTTGTCCTAGGTGGTTACCTTGGTGAAAAATAAGTGCCCACATGATAGTAGTATGGGTTGGGGGTCTAAATTTAACCTTTAGTAGGCCTAAATTACTTTAGGAACCCTCCAAACAAGTCACTTTCAAAGAAATTCAAAATTAAGAGTGTCACATGACTCCTTCCACAACCTTTTTAGTTGTTCAAGGCTACATTTATAGAAAGAGACAATGGTCTAAGTAAAGGAAGCTTATGTTATGACCATTTTTAGATAGTGAGGGTTTTGGGATCCCTTTTAGAGGACTTGTGATTAAATTAGTGGGTGTCTACCCACTCTCTGACTTCAAAGACTCTTAGGGTTTGGAAGCTTGGAGGGATCTTTTCTACAACCTTTCATTTCCATTTTGCAAAAGGATTCAAGGTTGGCTTCTTCTTGCCTATGTAGTATTTTTCTTCAAAACTTGCATAATGGTATTGCATTCATGAGCATGAAGGAGGGTGAGTTCATATTGTAAGTAAATTTTATAGTATTGTATTGTGATGTGGTATTCATGTAAATGTGTGAATTGTGTTCCATGTTGTTGGAAGATTGTGGTATTATGAGGTTGAGATGAAATGGATTTTTGCATTTGATTTTCTCTTTGTTTCTACATTCTATTATGTATGTTGTGTATGGGTGTAAGGAATTCAGTTACCCTTTGCAAAGGGAAGAGAAGTCCAAGGTGAAGGGGTTAGTTGGGCTTGAAAATGTATTGAGAACATTGGAGTATGGGCTCCATTATATGCCATAATCATTCATATCTTGCAGGGGTAGATAATGGAAGTATGGTGTATAAAGGAAGTTTATGGAGTATGGGCTCCAAGGAAGCTATAGCTAATGATGGTGTGTTTGGAAGATGATTGTGAAAGCCTCGAAAGGGCATGTAATTGTTGATTAGTGAAAGCCCCAAAAGGGCATGAAATTTTTTATTGCTGATATTATTTGATATGGCAAGTCTCCATTTGAAAACAACACCATCACCCTATGTTCATGGTTCCATTGGTGAACCATTGTGAAATATCCTTGGGATGGAATTGTACAAGTGTTGTAATGTGATGTATATGCATTGTGATATTGGAATGTAACCATATTTTGAGGCTTATTCCTTGAGCTTAGGGATGGTCTCTTTGGAGGCCTATGGTTGGGAGGAGAGTACCCATCATTCTTGTTCTTTTGTTGAGATTCCTTTGTAGATTTTAAGCTCATGGGAGAAATGGAAACAAGCTTGGAATGGTCATCTTGTAGATGTTGCTTGAAGGAGAAAACTTGTCTTTGCACATTATACATGAATTGGAGAATCCCTCTCCATCTTATTTGTGTTGTTACAATGAATGATTGCAATAGTAGCAAGGAAGGGATGTGTCATTTTGTAATGTATTTGAAAGGATGAAATCCTTCTCCATGTTATTGTATATTGCATTGTGAAAGTTGAACACTTCACTTGTGTCTTCATGTATTGAAATGCAATAGGGAGATCTTCTTTTTATGTACATCATTGTGAAATGTAATTTCATGAAAGATATGATAATCTTGGGGGTTTATTATAGTGATTGCATTGGGGATTACAATAACATTCATTTAGATGCATTGAAATGGAAAGGTTATTGCAACATAATAGTCATAATTGACTGAAAAGGGGATTCATCTCCAAGGATAATGTATTGCTATGGACACTCAAGGAATGAACATGCATACACAGAATTGTACTCATTGGAATAATGAAACAATACAACTATTTGCACTTCAAAAATATTGTTCATGAAAAGAAATCTCATTGTGCTTTAGTTCAAAAAGAAACACCATTTAAGTTATATTAATGATAAGAAAGCTTGACTTAATAGATTTATGCTTGATCATGTTTTCAAATGTATTTCATCTATTAAGATCATTATTCAAGTAATTTTGAATAGATTCATTAATCTAGATATTTACATTTGAATATTAAAGTGACATCATATTCTACTTAATCCACACTTCACAACATCATAGTTGAATAGAAAGGACAAGTTCAATAGATCATATAGCTTAAACTCCCATGAGAAAATAAGCCTTATAAGCAATAATAGCTCTCTAGATTTTGTATGGGGAATGAAAAATAAATCCCTCCATATTATAGTCAAATAAAATAATCAAAAGGATATTCTATAGAATCTTCTAAATAGGAAAGTGATAAGGTCATAAAAATAAACAATAGCATTATTCATAGTAAACACAAAAAGGAAATCCTGAAAGGTAGGCGAGCTTTTCAAAGCGCATGGTACCTAGGAGCATGGTCATGTACCCTTCATTAACAAGCACCTCACCCATAGAGTACACCCACTTTGCCAAGACTCCACCATAGTCACCACCTTTGGGGTCACGGGAAGTTTGATGAAGGCATCTAATAAATTTGGAAATAGGATAAGCTTTTGTGGCATGTGATTCTTGTGGGAGGGGAATGTGTAAAGAGTGTGAGGGAAGGATTCCTACATGGGTTAAGGGAATGAGATTAGGATTTGGTTAAATGGAGGCATTCAAAAGTTTAGAAGGAGTAGGGAAGGACCACGGGGTCCCCACTGCCACCACCTACCTCTCATTTCCCCCTTCATACAACCACATGTAGATTGGTAAGATATGAGAATTAAATTGTGATAAGGGGATTAGATTTAGTTAGGGGATATGGAATATTTTATATATTAAGGGGCCCAGTAGCTAACTTATATTAAATACAACTTATGAAATTATAATTTGGTGAGATAATTTAACATAGTAAGGGGTGCATCGAAGGAGATACATGTAGTTAGTTTGTTAGTGTTTTCAAAGTTTGATGATGGTAAGGAGTCACATGATTGCTTAGGGCATTGGGTTTGAGATTAATAAATGGTGTGGGATGGATTTTCATTTGTTAGTCCTTAGTTAGTATTAATAATGTTGAATAAAGTAGATGTTAAAGAGGTACATTTAGTAATAGGTGAATGTTAGTAGGATAGTTAGTGTTAATCAATTAATAAATAAGATAGTATAATAATATAATTATATTTGAATTTTGTAGATTAGTAAGAATTTGTGGGTTAGAATAAATAAATAAATTAATGAATGATTAACTTGTAAGTTAAAATGATTACCATGTTACTAAAAGTGGAGACCAGAGGTTATAAATAAGAATCCTTTGTTAGTGATGATATTTTTATAGTAGTAATGAATATAAATAATTTGGCTGGTAGATAATGAGAGGCAATATAGTCAATAGTTAGTATGGTATTAATAAATTTTGTGAGCAGGATGGTATAATAAAAAGTTTAAATAGTAGTTAGAATGATAATTTAATTCACACTAGTGTGTAGGAAGTTAGGAGTAGTAGGATCCATTTATTAATTAGTAATTTATAAAATTTTGGATTAGAAAATTAAAAAAGTAGCTATTGAAATTAGATATATAGGCTTAAATATTTTATTGTTATCTCTACTAATGTCATGTATTTAGACATTCATAATAGTTAACATACACACCATGTTATATATATATATATATATATATATATATATATATATATATATATATATATATATATATATATATATAATACGAGATGAGGAGAAATTGATATACAAAAACAAACATGATATATAAAATGAAGAAATGAAGGCAATTATGTATATGCATTTATGTACCTAGTTAAGCAGTGTCATGAGTCGTGACTCAAATTACACATAGATGTTACTAGTATAGTATATAGTATAAATTAAATAAAACAAAAAAAAATGTTGTGACTTCACCCTAAAATTTTGGGCATGACATTCCAGTATCAGAGCTAGGTTTTGAACACTAGGACCTTGGCCCATTGAGTTTCTAACTTGAGTAGAAAGAATACTCTCTCTCTCTCTCTCTCTCTCTCTCTCTCTCTCTCTCTCTCTCTCTCTCTAGAAAACCTTCTTGAACAAATTTTTAAAAAAATGCGTAGGCCCATAACAAAGAAATCCATAAATTCTTTACTTCTCTTCAACTACTAAAAAACTTGTATCAAAACACTTTAAAATGTAGGCATGAGGATGCCATAAAATATCAAGAAAGGCCATGCATGCCTATGCATGGCTCTCTCTATGAAGCTTCAACTCTATGGATGTATGTATATATTTCAAACATATAAACACACAAGAATATATGTGCATATTTTTCTAAAACATGTACACAGTATCCTCCAAGAATGTTTTCTCCCACCTGCAAAAAAAAGATAAACATAAAAAAATCATGAGAATTGAAACCCCATGAGAGGGAAGAAAAGATGTCAAATAACCATAGATTAGAATAATGCTACCCCTTTTATAATTTGACTAAACCCTAATTTCAAATTAGGGTTATGAATGAACTTTAACCATATGAGTTCTTTCAAATTAACTCTAGGTCATCTTTTGGGGGAAGCTCAAGTTGTCTTTTGACCCAATTTAAATGACACTATTTTATGAATAAGTCTTTCTTATTTATTTAAGAAGTAAAAAGGGGAAAAGTGGTTAATGGGAGTGGATATATTGAATGTTAAAACCCCTCTCCCACTTTTTCTTTCTATTTTATTCAATTCTATTTAGTTGATTTTATATTGGTTATTAAAGTTAAGAGTAAAAATAAAAACAAAATAATTTACATAACCTTACAGTTTATACTATGTTTAATTAAATGGGGAGATGATTATTGAATTTAATTTTTTTCTTTAAAAAAAAATGTGGGAGGATTGTTACAAAATTTGATTAAACATTGGAACTGTTAGTAAATTATTAGAGAGAAATCTATTTTATTTTATTATTATTTTTAATAGTAATAATAATATCATTATTAAAATTAACAATTAAGAATAATTTTTCTAGTTCAAAAAAAGATAGAAAGAAGCTATAATTTACACACTTTACAAAATAGGAAAAGCACATTTAGTAAATAAATAATAAAGTTAAAACATTCTATATTATGTGATAGTTTCCCTTTTTTTAAAGTTGTGATTATTATATCTAATAGATAAAATATATATTTCCTTATAATTTGAGGAACCTTTTATCCACAAAGATAGAATGAATGATCACTTTATTTTGTTCTCTAAAACTATTTAATTTAATGATCAAATAATGTTTTAATATTTTATTTTATTTTGACATTATAAAAGAAAAAAATAATTATAGACAATAATTAAGATTGATAATAATGTGGATCACTATGGATTAGACCCATTTGGTTACTCAATTGTCTAATCTCATATTAACTAGGAAGGTAAATTAAAATTATGTACTATTTAAGGGTTTGACATTATTACCCTCTTATCTAAACATTGTAATTTAAATCAAAATTGGTTTCATAAATCTTAGAGGAAGATTCAAAAATTATAATTAATTATTTTGTATAAGTTCTAAGTTTTATATTTAATTTTTGGTAGATAATTTTATAAGTTATTATATCTAAACAATGTTATTATTAATGTTAAAATAAGGTCCATGTTAATTGCGAGTATGGTGAAAGAAGATAATCATCTTCTCCCATCCCCTTGATATCCTTGGTATGGCCACTATGTGCTTGTAATGTGAAAATTATTATGTATCATGAACCTTTACCTTTGTTGAGATTTATTTTACTTCTTCCTTTTTGCCAAAATTGTGTAGCATAAGGTCAGGGCCACTTGGCCAAGTTTCTTTTTCAAAGTCCTATTTTGCCTCAAGGACACCCTTATTGGTTTTGATTAAGGTTTTGATTTTTGATTTTTTAGTTTTTTATATTTGCACCAAACTTAAATTTTCTTTGATTTTGGTATATCTATTACCTTGGCATTGAGTTTACTTATTTTTTGAGACATTTTTAAGTGAAGAATTATGGGCAAAGGTGTTGCAATGTGACTTATTGTAGATGGCCATAACCAAGGTGGATTTTGACAAACCAAAGGAAAAGATGAATTGGGCATGGAATGTGTCTTTTTAGAATTGAGAGTTAATGGAGGAGATATTCATTCCAAATATTGGGAGTAACAAACTTTATAGAATCATCTTAGCAATTTTCATAGTATTGCCCAACTTAGAAAGGTTAGGATTAAGGATGTTATTTATCCTAAGATTTATTGCAACTAAATTATTACATTTCTCTTTTTTACCTAACCAAATTATTTGTAAAGTGTCTAAATTATGCAACCTTAGCCTTCATTGAGTAAGGAACTACATAGGATTGATAATATAGAAATCTAACCAATAAGACATAAAGATCCTAATGAGCATAAATGAGAAGCTAGTGTGAGGCATACCTTTTGGAATCTTGGACAACTTCCAAGAGGAAGTCAAATCTCAAGGGGGAAGGGTGTAAGACCCCTCCTCTTATGCATTAAACTAAAACCATAGTTGTTCAAATCTGAAGGATAATTCCTTAAAATAGTATGCCCTACTATTCTAAAGGGGCCGACTATTACTAACCCCAGTGCCTAGCACTATCTAAATTATTCCAAAATCCATATGATCCCCTACAGGTAACAATGGTCTTACATATACCTTCATGGAAATTTTCATTGAGGAATTAGAACACCATAATGTGATAACATAATGTTAGGTATTAAGATAAATTAATGTGCATAAAATGGGTAGGGCTACATGTGGTAAAATTTTATAGTGATATACAATGGTGAGTATGGATTATCTATATGGGAATGATAACTAAAAGAAAATGTAATTTTGGGTTACTTTCATAGATGCTCGTGTAGTGCCTGCCCCTAAGTCGCATTTTAGTCTTCATTGCCAAACTCTTTTAGGCTAGTTTTATACTTGATGTTTAGTAGCATTACTTTCAGATTATTAGATGTTGTTTTACACTCAATTTATTATATGATGAGATGACTTGGTACTCTATATTTCATGCATGTATGATGATTATTCAATTTTTTTAATTATCAATGATGATTAGTTATATGGTTTATTATCACACATGCTTTCTTATGGATACTTACCCCATACTGCATGTGTATGGTGTGCGTGTTTGTTTTCTTTATGTATGGTGTTTCTGATGTGGTTAAGGAAGGGAGTCGTAGTCACCTGCTAGTCGGGATCTACACGATGCACCACTTCCTGCCATTTTCTGTTTAGCTTAGAATATTGTGTCTGTACATGCGTGAATTTTATGCAGGTTGCAGGTACCGGGTATCAACTTCCCTGAATTGCCAGGATGAGCATACCCTATCGCATTATCTCAATGGTAAGAGAGGGGAGATAAACTCTTAAGTCCAAATCCTAAACCCTTTAGCCAATTGTCCTAATTGATAATTAGGACAAGTATCTGAGTTAAGTACCCTCCGAATGCATCAAATGATGTTATTTCGTGATTATAACCCTTTTTGTTTGATTTAGTATGTATTCTTCTATGATGGGTTTTCATATGTTGCTTTATGAGTCCTTGATGTATTTTCTATTAATTAAGTTTAATTAAAAGGATTAATTAATGATTTAATTTAATAGAAAATTATTATGATATTTTAATATTTAATTATATTTAATTAATTGAGAAATTAATTAAATAAAAAGTATTAAATTTGGAAATAAAAGTTTTAAGTATAATTTTAGAATGTGATAATATTTATTTAATTTAATAATAATATATATTTAGAGTTCATTTTTAAATAAATGCTAAATATTATTATTAATTGAATTAATAAATATTTTATCAATTAAAGTTTCTTAAATAAATTAAAAGTGGAAAAAGATATTAAATTATTAAAGGTTTCTAGATCGCATGATCTAAGCATGAGTTTAAATATAAAAGAAATTAATTAAAATGATTAATTAATGATTTAATTTAATAGAAGATTATTATGACATTTTAATATTTAATTATTATTTTTATTTAAATTGATAAATTAATTAAATGAAAGGAATTAAATTTGGAGATAAAAGCTTTAAGTCTAAATTTAGAACGTGATAATATTTAGTTAATTTAATAATAATATATTTAGAGTTCATTTTTAAATAAATGCTAAATATTATTATTATTTGAGTTAATAAATATTTTTATCAATTTAGTTTCTAAAATAATTTAAAAAGTGAAAATATAATTATTTAATAAAAGATTCTAGTTCGCATGACTTATGCATAAGATTAAATAAAAGAAATTTATTAAAAGATAAAAAAAAAAGTGAAAATAATAATGTTACTTTAATTTCATAAAGTGCGCATGAGATTAAAAGTAATAAAGATTAAAAATAGAAGTCAAGTGGAATATTAAATAAAGTTATTTAATAATTCAACTTAATGTGCATGAAAGATGAATGCAAAATAAAAGAAAGGATAATAAAGGTTAATTTGGAGTTAACTGAGTTAGGCAATGAGTCTTCTCGGGTGAACGCACAATTAGTGCCCCGATTTGAGGAGAAATTACTTATCACAACTTTGGGGGTTCATTTTTGAGAGAGACGTATTTTGGACTGGGAATTTAGGGGGAGACAAAGAATTTTGGAGAGACAACTTTTAGAAGCGAATTTCAGAGGAGCGAATTCTCGGGGTTTTCATTTTAGCATCAGAATCAGGTAGGGTCTTGTGCTTTGATCACTGGTTAAATTATGCAATTTGAGATTCCTGTTTTCTTCGTGAGTGTTTTAAAGAAAAATCAAGTCTCTGGGTTCCATTGCATGAATCTCTTGTTCTTTGGTTCTGTATCTACGTTAGGGTGTTGTTAAATTATGAATAGTAGAAAAATAAATTTACTTAGAAACCCTCATCTTCTAGCTTAAAGAAGACACGATTGGATTGGGAAGGGTTCAAATTTTTTTTATAGCCGGAGTAGTACTGGGATGGGTGACCTCCCGGGAAGTCTCGGTGTTGCACCCTTCTTTTAACGAAATTTTAAATTGATAATTTGGATAGTTGGCGATAGTTTCTCTATCAGAGTAATGTGGAGATCAAATTTTTTTAAAAAAAAAGTTAATAAAAAATAATAATAATAAACTTTAAACTTTAAAAAAAAATAATAATAAATAAATTTTTGGGAGGGGGCGGGAATACCCACACCCCCCCCGTACCGCTCCGGCAGCTCTACCGTCCCTACCGCAGAGTACTGCGGCAGCGGCAGTACAAAGTACTGCCGGCGGCCGCAGTCCTCTGTGGCAAGCCGCAGGCGGCCTTTGTGTATAAGTCGGCGGGCTTAAAAAAATTATGCAATTTTTTTTTTATATATTCGATTTTTAATTAAATTAATGTTATTCAAAAAGGTTTTTATTAATATTTAAAACTTTTATTAATAAATTTTAATATGTTTTTTTTATTTATTTAATAATGTTTTAATAATAATCTTTATTAATATTTAATAATTAAATATTAATGCATTTAATATAGTTTTTTTTTTATGTAAGTATTAATTTATTAATTAATTTTTGGATAAATATTAATAAATTAGTAATTAATGTAGATATTAAAATAAGTAATTAAGAACAGTAATTATTGATTAAATTAATTGAAATTAGTTTAATTAAATTTAATTAATAATGAAAATTGTTAATAGAACTGTAGATTTATATAGGATTGATTTTTAGTTAAATTGAAATTTCTTATTTAAAATAATAGGTCATCATTTCAATAATTAAATAAATAAGTTTCTTCTAATTATATTGATTAATTGACTTAGAATCAAAAGTAAAGTAATTGTACAATTTTATTCGAATATCTATATGGGTTATATTTATATGTTAATTATGAGACAAATGGGTTAACGAGTAGGTCAAACTGTGAACTTATTTTCGTGAAAACATACATTAAACTAGAAACAAAAATATTACACTTAACCTGATTACATACGTTCAAATCAATCTAGAAGTGAGAATATGAACTATATTATTTTGTTATATTGTCTATGTTTTGAGGTTTTGGGGTTTGTTCTAGTATTGACCAGTTTAGGTTGTTACCAGAGGCTCGGGGTTGTGAATGTGATGTTATGATGATTTGTTCTCGATCTTTTCAAACCAACCAAGGTAATGTGATAGTATGCTCTATGATGGATGTATTTACTGTTTGTTATTGCTTTCCAGTTTCCTTGTGTGAAGATGAGGTGTATGTATTTGAGATACTTGACTTAACCATTTTTGAGTCTCGATCAGTTATACTTGGTTTGCTTTTCGGTCGCTTGAGAGGACTGAAGTGTTTGTTATGTTCTTGATGATGTCATGTTTTGACTTGACCATTTTGGAGTCTTCAATCAGTATTGTAATTTACTAATGGGTTACTTTCTGGTTGCTCATTGGAGAACCATTGGATTTTGTGATTTATCATTGATGCCTTCAGTTGCTAATAGAGAACTGTCGTGATCATATGATTATTATTGGATGCTTATCTATTGCTCATGAAGAACTGATGTAATTTTGTGGCTTATCTTTTATGATGTTTTTCAGTTGCTTGTATAGGACTAAGGTGATTTTATTATGATTCTCGATTTGTGATTTCATGAGCCTAGGGTAGGTTATCTATGTGTAGAGTCGGGAAGTGGCTTGCAATGGGGATTGGGGCCCTAAGAGGCTGCCTGGAGTAACCCATTGTAAGTTGTTTTAATAAGTGAAAACATTTACACTAAATAAGGGAAAATGAACCTAATAAGATAATTGTATGTTCTCTCCCATGCCTTGAGTGCTAGTACAGACTAGGATGGGGTAGAGAGAATGCTTGGTTACGACCTTGCATTCCATAGTATGCCTCGTCAGTACGAGAGGATACTAATGGCCGCAGGGATCAGTAGGGACCCGGGATTCCTAAGGGATTGCTCGGGTAACTTCTACGTGACTTTTGCGATGACACTTTCCTGCTTGCATATTAGGTTTCCTACATGTCTTGTGGTACCTCTGGGTTTTAGATGTCGATCTTTATAGGAACCCTTGAGTTAGCATACTTATAGGATTTCCTAGACTTAGAGAGTATTTATGATTATAGGTTTGTTATCCTATTTGGGACTTGAGACTATCTCCTCAGCACGGTGGGAGTGGACCATTTAGGTTCCATGCGATCGGGTGGTAGTGCTTTTTACTCTTACCATTGAGATCCGTTCCATGGTCACCGTGGCTGGAGTGTTCGTGATTGGCATTTACCTTCACTATGTTCTTGAATTGTTATGATGGATGGTTAGATTTTATGATAGATGTTTTATCATTATGGATGTATGGATGTATCAAGTATGGTGAATAGTATTGTATATATCTTTACTGTACTTTGTATCATGGATTCGTGGATGTTGATGCATTTCTATCTTTACATATGTATATTCTTTTAAACCTTTCATACCCTGTGACATGTACAGTGGATGATGGAGCATTCCGAATTAATTTGCCAAGGAGCATTCGGATCAAATGTATATTATGGACATGGGACTTT
This sequence comes from Cupressus sempervirens, assembly GCA_028749045.1. Classification (NCBI taxonomy): domain Eukaryota; kingdom Viridiplantae; phylum Streptophyta; class Pinopsida; order Cupressales; family Cupressaceae; genus Cupressus; species Cupressus sempervirens. The sequence continues at coordinate 667,073,907 of CM053792.1, read as the reverse complement.
CTGATTATTCTTTCATATGTATGTGATAGTTGTTAGACTTAGATTTAATTAAATTTAAACGTGACTCAAAATCTTGGGATCTTTAAGAAATGTAACTTGCAATGTATGGTTGTCGATGATTACATGTTATTGCTTTCGCTACTATGTGTTTGATGTGTATGTTATACATTCTTACTTTAAAAAAAAAAAAAATGTTTAGCAAACTTAGTGAAACTTTAGGTTAATTCTTTTGGATCCCTTGGCGGGGCGTTACAGCTCGAGAAAGTAGATGATTTAATTGTGATAGAAATTGAACTAGAGCTTAGCTAAACCAAACATGCGAGCTAGATATGTTGGTTGAAGATGTTCTCATCTACCCCAAATTCTATGAACAACTACCGAATCAATGATGACATAAATAGTATGAAATTTGATTAGTTGACTTAGTAAATTTAGGGTTGAGTCTCACCTTAGGATAATAATGAGATGATTTAGTAATATTATCATAAATAATTAATTTGGAAAGGGTCTATGACAAGAAGAGTGTGCACTAGATGGAAGGATTCTAAAATGGAAAGGAATTCAACATTATGTGAGATTCTAGTGTAAATTATTTATGTTGTATTTGTTTATTGGAGGGTAGTGATATTTTTCTCATTTGGATGATGTGATGATCTCATGTGTTATTTTTTAAAAAATTTTATAGACATTGATATTTTGGATCCTCTAGACTATGTGATGATTCCATGTGATATTATTTAAGACATGTTTATCCAACTATCTTATGTTCTATAGGCCACAATGATACTAATTTGATACATTAATAATGATAATTTGGTTATCAGACATGGTTTCCATGTGATGTTAATTACTTATGCTTTAGCATACTTGTGTATTTGGGGTTATAATACATATATAATTATTGTTAATGTGAAGTAATTTAATTATCTATTTTCCATTTGAATCCTACATTGGTGTATGTAAGTTGATTTTACATTTGGAGTAGGTAAGAATGATCACAGTGTATTATGTTTAGGAATGTAGATTTAAGTGTGTCAATGAAAGTGGATATGTAGATTTAATATTTTAATTCTTTGAATGTTTTATACGAAAAATGATTAGAAAAGGGAAAGTTAATTGGATATGAAGAAATGTGAAAACCTAATTTTGAATGTGAAAGTGATATATTGCACTTATTTATATATTTCTTATATGATTATATTGGACTACGGATGCTTGATTTTAGTGTGTTGGATTTTAACCATGGGGTTTAACAGGGAACCAAGGCTCAAACCCATGCAAACATGACATGGCCAAGGTTAGTTCTGTGGAAGGATTCAAACCTCTTTGTAATTTGAATGGTATGTGGGTGAGAGTTGTATGCATGTGTTATTGGAGACAAGTCACTTTAAAGTTAATATGTTGTTTTTGTGTCACTTGACACTTGTTTTGTCCATGTGGAAATGACTTGGCCTTTAGGGTTTTAGGAAAGTAACCTAATCTAAACATAACCCCAGAATAGTATCTAAGTTAACCTCACATTGAAAGATGATAGGATAGGTACCTATCCATTTTAAGTTTGAATTCAAACTTTCCATTAACTTTTGCAGATCAAAACGTGGTCCTAAGGGATTACCTTATTGAAAAATAAGTGCCCACATGATAGTAGTATGGGTTGGGGGTCTAAATTTAACCTTTAGTAGGCCTTAATTACTTTGGAAACCCTCTAAACAAGTTAGTTTTATTGGCCTGATTTTTCACCATTCAAATTTTTTGCATATTACAATGAAAATTCAGCTACTTATTCAAAATTTGGGTTGTGTTTCAAGATTTGTTTTCCGTAAATCAAAGACCCTTAATTTTGTGTTACGCTAATATTGTTTGTGCTCCATGTTTCCACGGGTGAGGTTTTCATTTGTTTGAATTCAACTATGCACGGGGAGTTTTAGTCTTTTTAAAGTATTTTATTTCAAATTTTCCACATATATCTTTTAAAAATCCTTTCTTGACCATTTTACCCCAGTCACCTTTATCCTAACCATGGTTATTTTATTTTGTGTTTCTCAAAGCATCTTAACTATGATGGTTTGTTCTGCACTAGCCGTTGATCTCTCCAAGATCAATGGTGGGCGCATACCCTCAAGATGATCTGCTCAACATTTATGTAATGTAGGCAAGCACCTTTGTGCAATGTAGCACTTGGTGACATTGGGTTATAACTATGCTACAAAGACTAGGACTTGTCAGTACCTTGTTAGAACTTTTTTAGAGCTGTTAGTATGGTCAAAGCACATACAACATTCTAGAAATATCATTGGTTGAATCATATAGTGGGGTCACTTTTGGCCATCACATCTACACATCATTGATCTTTTGAAGAGCAATGGCGGGCGTATTCCCACTTCATGAAGGTGTGATGATTTTAACTAAAGTGGGCAAGCACCTTGGTGACACCTGTCCATAATGACATCATAGAGGATATTCATGCAGTTCAAAGGGCATAGGTTATGTACATCATTGATCTTTTGAAGATCAATGGGTGGCGCATGACTGCAATATGAAAGTGCACAAGTTTTATAGAGTGTAGGCAAGCACCTCTTTGACATGTGGCATATGATGATGTCATAGACCCATGACTTTGAAAGGTAATAATGCAATCTATGCTATTGGTAGAGTTGTAAAACATGGTGCAAAAGAAGTGCATTTATTGGTTGGTGTGGATGACTAGATATTAAAAAGGGCTATATTTATCACACCCAAGTTAGAAGTTAGATGAAAGATTCTGATCGCTGGATCAAGTTTAGATCAACAATATCACTATGTCACTATTAGAAGTTGTGCATTGTTTACCCCATGTGACATGGTGACCAAGGGACCCACCATAGTTATGTGAATGTAATGCAATTACCTTGCCTTTAGATCAAATCTAGATCTATGGTTGTCACTTCATCGCTATGGAGATTTGCTTGATTGTTAAGGATAGCGACATAGTGAGTAGAGGAAATGGATAGGACGCCTACCAAATTTGATATTAAAAAATGCATTAAAATATCTACCATCAAATTGAGATGAAATAAATGGCTATTACTTTGTCGCTATGGCAACATGCTCTATTGTTAAGGATTGAGTAGAGGAAATGGATAGGGGGCTCACCACATTTGATATTAAAAAATGCATTAAAATATCTACCATCAGATTGAGATGAAATCAATGGCTATTGCTTCGTTTCTATGGCAAAATGCTCATTTTTTATGTATAGCAATGTAGCGACTCAACAACATGTGTCCTCAAGGATTAGTGGGTCCAGTTTGAAGTGTCAGTAGTGAAGAAAAGGTACAAATGGAGAGTTTTTAGTGGTTTGACTAGCAACAGTTTTGGAAGATGCCATGGACTAGGAGTAGGAAAATGATGTTCAAAGTGATGACACTAGTTTAGAATACAATATCATAGAGGAATGTACTAGTGAAGGTGAACATGGAAGTCTGAATGCCTATTCTTGAGAAGATGCAGAATGCAAATATGGATGAAGATGATAACAACATGAAAGGTGAAGCTAATAGCAGGGCTGATTTTCATAGATCAAAAAGAAAGAAACACAAGGTAGAGGGTACATTATTTAAATCTTCTAGAAGACATTCCAAGAAGAAAGATTTAGAAAGAGGTGATGGAACTTGAAGTAGGAAAAAGAAGTACAAATATTCTAGACATGGCATGTTTCTTCCAAAGCAAAGATTATCTGAAAAAACCACAAGACCATAGAGACATGTTGCATAGAATGCCCTTACCTTATTTTTCCACATAAGGGATAGTTCTCCAGATGAAGAATGTGATAAAGGAAGTAGTGGGAAGATATAGGGCTTTATGCATTGGGGATTGGCTTAACCACCATTAAAGTGTTGAGATATATAAAAGGAAGCCGCCAATTGACAAGGGAGCCACCTAGCATAAAAAGGGGATTTGAATGTTTCTAATCCCACATGCCTTATGAAGGGGATATTTGAAGTATTTAAATATTAAACCATGTAGGATAGAAGATTTCTTAAAAGACATCAAATTTTGGAAACCTAGGCTCACATGAGTCCTGGACCCTATGGATGGCCAACTCGAGATGCCCTACAAATATTTTGAACATGCAAAATGAGGAGATGATGTGGATTTGGAGGCATTAGATGATTCCATGTGGATGATACTATAGTAGGTGTTGTGTCACCAAGGAAAAGATGCATGATGATTAACATGGCGACATAGTGACCAACCCAAGTGGTGGGTGACATGGTGGTGATTATGCAATGACATGGTGATGATCAGGAAATGAGGTTATAGAAGATGTGGATCTAAGAGAAAATTAAATGTTGCCATGTGGCATGACCCAAGAGGCCTATTGTGAGATCAGGTGAGGAAAGATTAAGACCTCTAATGCTACAACTGAGTGATGTTATGACCATGTTGTATGATCGGGGATCAACTTTGAAAAAATGCACGATGTTACAATTTCATCATAAGATCGAGATGGTTGAAGGATTAGTGATGCAAGCTTGGAGTGGTGTAATGCTACAATGACATCATAGAATTGTAGGATCAGAGGATCAGGACATGAAGAGAAAAGGTGTGTGATATTGCAATAGTTTCATAAGATCAAAGAAGTGGACTTCACCGTGAGATCATAATCAAAGAAGCATGGTGATATGATGCTACGACTAGCCCTTGTCGTAAGGTCATGAACTTCAAATTGAAAAGCCTTGATCTTATGATGGATTACCTTGACATCGTAGGATCACAAGGTACTTTTAAAATGTTTACAATGCTACAAAAATGATGAGTTTATCATGGGATCAAAGAAAGAAAATTCTATGGCCATGATAATACAATTTCACTTCATCATAATATCATAAAGTTCAAATGTTTCAAATGCATAATATGATGTGGGGATGCCTGAGAACAATTAGTAAATGGAGGATGGATAGGTGGTAGTGGTTGATTGGAAAAATGAATATAAAAATCAATTCAGAGATTCTAGCATAGTATTCCAAATGGTTTAAAGATTTAAGTGATTTTAATGTTTCTATATAGTTTTGACTATATAATCATTTAAATTATTTATTAAAGCTCTATTCATGGCTTGGGAGCCAAAATTTTGAACTCATCTCAAGTGCACAATTTTTATCAAAAATATGCAGCAAAATATACCATTGGAACCGACAAAGAATGAACTCTCCATTTTTGTAGTCTGATTTTGTGCAGGTTTTAACCATGAGTGGTTATAGGTAGATTTATAATTTTGGGGCCTTCTAAGTGAAATGGGCTAAAACTAAAAATACAGTTACAAGATTGGTAAAACATGGTAAAAATGCAGTTGGGATCACTTTTGATCACCTTTATGTAGTTTAAACCCAAATTCTTACCAAAATTTCATGAGGTTTTTAGATTTTGGGCAAACATAATGGTTTTCATCATTGAATAGGAGATGTTTCAAGTCAATTATAGAAGATTAATAAAAACCAAATCAGATCAAAGGGGAGAGAGATTAGAGAAATTATTTCCACTACAAAGGAGGGAATTTCAAGTGGACACATGTCATCTTCAGATCAGATCTGAGAATTCACTCCTTGTCTATATCTTCTTCTTTCTCATCCATTGTAAGGGGTTCAAAAATATTGGAAATTTTGGAATGAAAACATTTAGCAGAATTGGCTCTAGAATTGATGAAGTTTGAATGGAAAGGTCTAGGATGTGCTGGTTCCAAACCATGAAGCTTTGCTTTGGTTGTGATGCCCCCTTCCCATCCCATTTGTTTCTCATTTCAACCATTTTCTCTCTTGTATGATAACATATGTTCATTGTATAGTCTAGTTATTAGGTACTTTGTGAGTTAATTTCATGCATTTTCATGTATTATTTCAAGGAAATCAATACAAAGAATAGCAAGTGTTGAGTTTTAGTTTAAATCTTGTCTCCTTTCTCAGTGATGTGTAATGTTTAATTATCTTTGAACAAAGGGCCTAGATCATAGTTGTAGTCCCTTAAGGTTGTATGTTGTTTCATTATCTCTTGTAATTCAAGGAATTATATAAATGCTTAAGGGAAATCAACAAGGTTGCAGGTTTATTGAGGAGGATATTAGGTAAGAATGAGATTTAGATTGAACATTGATATCCAATTTACAAGGAAAATGGATAGATCTAGAGTCTTGGCATAGGATATGTGTTTAAGATATCCAAAATGCATAAGAGAGATTTATGAATTTTCCCAGTAGATCAAGAATTGATTAGCTACAGGATTATTAACTTGTTGTCTATACTTGGTCCTCATCCACTTTTCCCACCCACATAAAATCAAATCAAATTCAAACCATCTTTATATTTTATGTTGAAGAGCTATAATAGAATGCCCTCACTTAGCTTGTGAATTTCATTGTTTTGCACATAGCTACTATAGATCTATGTCATTTCATGAGTCATTAGGAGAAATAAGGGTTAAATCTACTCAATAGATTTAGGAATATGTTTTTGCACTAGTACCATATTAATTGAATCTGAGGTCCACCCACCTAGGTTTTGTAGTGCTTGAAGTAGAAGAAGGGTCAAGCCTTATAGTTGGCTTGATGTTTGAAATGATATGTTAAAGATGGGAGTTAGCTACCCCTAGATGTGTCATATTCTCATTGGGGTAATTTGAAACTTGTAGTGTTTCAAAACACCAAAAAAATGGTGACTCTACTAGGGAGATAAGATGCCAATACATTTTGTTAAAAGGATAAGATTCTCTAGCATTAATTGAATATTTCAATCCTATTTTTAGTATGGTTTTTCCCATCTAAGTCAGCCAACAAAATAGTGATTCTGCTGGGGACTGTATTGAATTAGAATTAGTGACAAACCTTGAGAATTTAAAGAAGATTCAATACATCAAATTTTTTTTTCTTATAGCAGCAGGGTTATGAGGTGTTTTCCATATCCTTGCTGAATTTTGTGTTCCCCAGTTAAGATTTATTCATGGATAATAGTATCTTGTAAGATTGGATGTAAATTGTGTTCTATGACTATCATAAGTCTATCTTCAATTAGTTTAGCTTTTGCATATGTTGTTGCAAAAGTTTCAAAGTCAAGAATTGATTTATGAAGTGTATTCTCTTTTCAAGGTGTTAGTGATCTACAAGTTTTTCCATATTGAAAGTCTAGTTCAGAATTTACAAGTGGTAAATTGTTTCAAATCTTTTCTCACTAAGTGTGAGTGGTGAATCTAGTCTAAATCCCTGTGCTATGCATGGTTTTTTTTAATATCAAAGGCTTTCAGTATTTGTGGGAAGATCTAGTTTTTTTGGAAAGAGGAAGTATAAGTTTTTGATTAATAGTTTATGTGGTTGTTTGTATCTGCTGAAGTAATTAATTTCAAAATGTGAATCAGTGTTGTGATTTCATTTTCCTCTTCAAGGAGGTGGTAGCTCTACAAGGATTCTATCTACGGTGTGAAGGATTTCATATTTGCACCTATGCTAATCAGCAGATTAGAGGTTTCATATAGCAACACATAAAGGTATTTTCAATTTTCATGTATTTGTCTTTCATGAAAGTTGAATGGTAGAAATGGTTGCCTCCATCTACTATTTCAGAACTAAGAAAATAGAGGTAGAATTTTTAGACCTAAAAGTGATGGATTCAGAGTCTAGATCTGAAAGTGATGTGCCAACTCTTGAAAGTGTTCATGCAAATATTGCTAGGATGAAAAGAAAGATTCATAATAAGATCATCATAATGATAAGAAATACAATTGGTGATGATAAGGGTCTTAATGGATTTCAAATTTATGTGAAGTTTAAATCAATAGTTATGAATCTTAATGAGATTTTTAGACCTAAGGAGTCTTCATGGCTAGTGGTACTCTTAGAGTTTTTTATGCCACATTCAATTGATTGGTAAGCAAAATCAAGATTAGATAAGATTTGTGAAATCCAAGATTTTATCATGGAGATTGAAAGTGCTTTGAATGCTAATGAATCTAATGTTAATGAATAAAATGAATCCATTGAAAATGACATTGAAGATGAAGAGTCTCAATTTTATGAATTAGAGGATAGTAATTAGCAATTTGATGACATGCATAATGTGGATTCATCTTGTTATGATGATGATTGTAAAGAAGAGGAAAAGTGTAACAACAGTAAGAGTTTTTCTTCTAGTGATGAATGTAAATATTCTAAGATACCTATTTTTGAGTTATTGACTAAAGAAGGAGATGTATGGAATGATCAGAGTTCTAATTTTTCATAATGTATTATTGATGAGTCTGCTATTATAAGTGTGTCAAGCTATCCAAATAATAATCATAGCCAAGGAAAAGAAACGAATAATGAAGTCTTGTTAAGTGTTGATGAGATTTTTGATTTGTTGGCTCATGATTTTGAAAGGTATGCTAATCAATCTGAGGATGCTTGTGCTTTGCCACATTTTGTATTTCCATATGGTGAATTCATTTCCCCTAAATTTGATATTAAAGAAGATATAGTTTTAGAATATGCTCTATCAAGTTTGGGAGGTGTATGTGATGGTAATCCATATATCAATACACATGACGAATTCTATGTTGAAAATGAAAATGTAGAGATAAGGTCTATTGCTGGTTCATTGTTTTCTTTTTTTCATGAGGCCAAGATACATTCACATTACTCATGTGATGAGGAAAGTAATACTAATGAAGTGATTTATTCTAGTGAGTTATTTGAGGAAAACATTGATATGGATCAGCATATTGTGAGCATGCAATTTCATGATGATTCTTGTGATTTGATATCTAATTAGTTGTTTGAATGTGAAGAGGTTTCAGCAAAAGTTAAATCTGATTTGATGAGTAACAAAATTGCAAGAAGGAAGCAATTAGATTTTACATACTCTTCGCATCCAGTTACACAAGGTGAGTTGCAAAGTTTTGACATATGCAACTTGTTGAAAAAGGTAGAATATGAATTATTTGTGTTTCTGATTTACATGAGCATGAGCATGCTGATTTTTTTTCTAATTTACATGAGCATGCTGATTTTTTTTCTCATAGTGAGCATGATGTAGAGGTTTTTGCTGATGTATGTACGCACTATGAGAATGAAGGATGTTGTTTTGTTTTGCCAAGTAATTTGTTTCAAGATGCTAATCTAATTGGTGAAACTAATAGAAGAGATGTTTCCAGCTTACCTCAAGGAAATTTAGATGAAAATCAAATTTATGATAGAGGTAAGAAGTTTTGTTGAAGTTTGGTGGCCTGAGGCCATCACTTGTACATAGTAGGAGTAGTTTTTTCTCACTTTCAATAAAGCTATTTGAGAGAAGTTTTTGTTGTTTTTGGAATGGTATGCTTCTTCCAGAGATCTAAATCCTTGCCATGCTTGCAAGGGGCATGCATCCCTAGATAGAGCCACTATTGGCCTAATTTTTCACCATTCAAAATTTTTGCATACTACAGTGAAAATTCAGCTACTTATTCAAAATTAGGGTTGTGTTTCAAGATTTTTTTTCATAAATCAAAAACCCTTAATTTTGTGCTACCCTAATATTGTTTGTGCTCCATGTTTCCAAGGGTAGGGTTTTCATTTGTTTTAACAAATATGCGTGGGGAGTTTTGGTCCTTTTAAAGTATTTTATTTCAAATCTTCCACGTATATCTTTTATAAATCCTTTCCTGACCATTTTACCCCAGTCACCTTTATCCTAACCATGGTTATTTTATTTAGTGTTTTGCAAAGAATCTTAACTATGATGGTTTGTTTTGGGCTAGCTATTGATCTCTCCAAGATCAACGGTGGGTGGATAACTACAAGATGCATTTTCTCAACTTTTATGTAATGCAAGAAAGTGCCTTTGTGCCGCATAGCACTTGGTGACATTGGGTTATAAGTATGCTGCAAAAACTAGGACATATCAGTACCTTGTCATAACTTTTTTAGAGCTGTCATTATGGTCAGAGCATGTGAAACTTTCCATAAATATCATTGGTCAAATCATGTAGTGAGGTCAATTTTGGGCATCACATCTATACACCATTGATCTTTAGAAGATCAACAGCAAGCATATTCCCACTTCATGAAGGTGTGATGATTTTAACTAAAGTGGGTAAGCACCTTGGTGACAATTGTCCATAATGACATCACATAGGATATTCATGCAGTTTAAAGGGCATGGGTTATGTACATTGTTGATCATTTGAAGATCAGCAGGTGGTGCATGACTGCAATATGAAAATGCACAAGTTTTATAGAATGCGGGCATTCACCTCTTTGACATGTGGCATATGATGATGTCATGGACCCATGACTCTAAAAGCTAATAACTTAGTATGTACTATTGGTAGAGTTGTCAGAAATGACATAAAAGTAGTGCATTTATTGGTTGGTTTGGCTAACTAGATCTTTAAAAGGGCAAGATTTATCATTCCCAAGTCAGAAGTCAGAAGAAATATTTTGATCATTGGATCAAGTTCAAATCAACGATTATCGCTACATCACTAGGAGAAGTTGTGCATTATTTACCCCATGTGACATGGTGACCAAGGGACCCACCATAGTTATGTGAATGTAATGCATTTTCCTCACCTTTAAATAAAATCCAAATCTATGGTTGTCACTTTGTTGCTATGGATATTTTCTCTATTGTTAAGGATAATGACATAGCAAGTAGAGGAAATGGATAGGGGGCCCATCACATCTGATATTTAAAAATGCATTAAAATATTTTCTGTCAGATTGAGATGAAATTAATGGTTGTCACTTCATCACTATGGAAACATGCTCATTTTTTATATCCTCAAGGATTAGTGGGTCCAATTTGAAGTGCCAACAATGAAGAAAAGGTATAGATAGAGAGTTTGCATTGGTTTGGCTACTAGCAGTATTGGAAGATGCCATGGACTGGGAGCAAGAAAATGAAGTTCAAAGTGATGACACTAGTTCAAAATACAATATCATAGAGGAATGTACCAGTGAAGGTGAACAGGGAAATTTGAATGCCTATTCTTTAGAAGATGTAGAATGTAGTATGGATGAAGACGATAACAATAAAAAAGGTGAAACTAATAGTAGGGCTCATTTTCGTAGATCAAAAAGAAAGAAACACAAGGTAGAGGGTACATTATTTACATCTCCTAGAAGATGTGCCAAGAAGAAAGATTTGGAAAGAGGTGATGGAACTCAAAGCAAGCAAAAGAAGTACTAATATTCTAGACATGGCACATTTCTTGCAAAGGAAAGATTATATGAAAAAACCACAAGACCATAGAGATATACTACACAAAAGGGCCTTACCTTATTTTCCCACATAGGTGATAGTTCTACAAATGAAGAATGTGATAAAGGAAGCAGTGGGAAGATATAGGGCTTTATGCATTGGGTATTGGCTTGACCACCATTAAAGTGTTGAGATATATAAAAGGAAGCCAACGATTGATAAGGGAGCCACCTAGTATAAAAAGGGGATTTGAATGTTGTTAATCCCACATGCCTTATTAAGGGGATATTTGAAGTGTTTAAATATTAAACCATGCAAGATGGAAGATGTCTTAAAAGACATTGGATTTTGGAAGCCTAGGCTCACATACATGGTGGAACCCGTGGATTGCCAGCTGGAGACACCCTATAAATATTTTGAATACAAAAAATGAGGAAATGATGTGGAGTTGGAGGTGTTAGATGATGCCATGTGGATGATCCTATGGTAGGCTCTATGTCACCAAGGAAAAGATGCACAATGATTAACATGGCGACATAGCGACCAACATAGGTGGTGGGAGACATGGTGGTGATTGTGCAATGACATGGCGATGATCAAGAAATGAGATTGCAAAAGATGTGGACCCAAGAGAAAATCAAATGTTGCCACATGGCATGACCCAAGAGACCCATCATGAGATCAAGTGAAGAAATATTAAGACCTTTGATGTTATGCTTGAGCAATGTTACGATCATGCCATGTGATGGGAGACTAGCTTTCAAAAATGCATGATGTTATGATTTCATCATAAGATTTGGATGGTTGAAGGATTGGAGATGCAAGCCTAGAGTGGTGTGATGCTATGATGCCATCATAGAATCATAGGATCAGAGGATTAGGAGGTGAAGAGAAAAGTTGTGTGATATTGTGATGGTTTCATAAGATCAAAGAAGTGGACTTCACCATGATATTGTAACCAAAGATGCATGGTGATACGATGCTACGAGCAACCCTTGCCATGAGGTCGTGAAATTCAAATTGAAAAGCCTCGATGTTACAATGGATTACCTTGACATCATAGCATCACAAGGTACTTTTAAAATGTTTATGATGCTATGAAAATGATGAGGTTTTCATGGGATCAGAGAAAGAAAATTCTGTGGCCACTATAATATGATTTCACTTGATCATAATATCGTAAAGTTCAAATGTTTCAAATGCATAATATGATGTCGGGCTACTCGAGTACAATTAGAAAATGGAGGATGGATAAGTGGTAGTGGTTGATTGGAAAAATGAATATAAAAATCAATTCAGAGATTTCAACGCAATATTTCAAATGGTTTAAAGATTTAAATGATTTAAATATTTCTATATAGTTTTGACTATATAATCATTTAAATTTTTTATTAAACCTCTATTCATGGCTTGGGAGCTAGAATTTTGAATTCATCTAAGGGGTTCAATTTTTATTAGAAATATGTAGCACAATATACCATTGGAATTCGCAAAGAATGAAATTTCCATTTTTGCAGTCAGATTTTGTTCAGGTGTTAACCATAAGTGGCTACAGGAAGATTTATAATTTTTGGGCCTTCTTAGTGAAATGGGCTAAAATTGAAAACACAATTATAAGATTGGTAAAACATGGTAAAAATGTAGTTCGGGTCACTTTTGATCACCTTTATGTAGTTTAAACCCAAATTCTTACTAGCATTTCATGAGATTTTCAAATTTTAAGCAAAAAAAATGGTTTTCATCATTGAACAAGAGATGTTTCAAGTCAATTACAAAAGATGAATGAAAACCAAATTAGATCAAAAGGGAGAGAGATTAGAGAGATTGTTTTCACTGTAAAGGAGGGAATTTCAAGTGGACACATGTCATCTTTAGATTAGATCTAAGAATTCACTCCTTGTCTATATCTTCTTCTCTCTCATCCATTGTAAGGGGTTGGAAAATATTGGAAATTTTGGAATGAAAACATTTTGTAGAATTGGCTCTAGAATTGATGAAGTCTAAATGGAAAGATCTGGGATGTGCTAGTTCTAGACCATGAATTTTTTCTTTGGGTTTGATATCCCCTTTCCATCCTATTAGTTTCTCATTTCAACCATTTTCTCTCTTGTATGACAACATATTTTCATTGTACAATCTAGTTATTAGGTACTTTGTGAGTTAATTTCATACATTTTCATGTATTATTTCAAGGAAATCAATACAAAGAGTAGTAGGTGTTGAGTGTCAGTTTAAATATTGTCTCCTTTCTCAGTGATGTGTAATGTTTTATGATCTTTGAACAAAGAGCCTAGATCATAGTTGCAATCCCTTAAGGTTGTATGTTGTTTCATTATTTCTTGTAATTCAAGGAATTATGTAAATGCTTTAGGAAAATCAACAGGGTTGTAGGTTTATTGAGGAGGATATCAAGTAAGAATGAGATTTAGATTGAACATTGATATCCAATTTACAAGGTAAATGGATAGATCTAGAGTATAGGCATAGGATATGTGTCTAGGATATCCAAAATGCATAAGAGAGATTTATGAATTTTCCCAATGGATGAGGCACTGATCAGCTACAAGATCATTAAGTTGTTGTCTATATTTGGTTTTCATCCACTTTCCCCACCCACATAAAATCAAATCAAATTCAAATCATCTTTATATTTTATGTTGAAGAGCTATAATAGAATGCCCTCACTTAGCTTGTGAATTTCATTGTTTTGCACTTAGCTACTATAGATCTATGTCATTTCATGAGTCATTAGGAGAAATAAGGGTTAAATCTACTCAATAGATTCAGGAATTTTTTTTGCACTAGTACCATATTAATTGAATCTAAGGTCCACCTACCTAGGTTTTGCAAAGCCTGAAGTAGAAGAAGGGTCAAGCCTTATAGTTGGCCTAATGTCTAAAATGGTATATTAAAGATGGGAGTTAGCTTCACCTAGATGTGTCATATTCTCATCAAGCTAATTTGAGACCTGTAGTGTTTCAAAACACCAACAAGTTTCAAAGCAATTTGAAATTAAGAGTCTAACATGGATCCTTCCACAACCTTTTTAGTTGGTCAAGGATACATTTATAGAAAGAGACAATGGTGTAAGTAAAGGAAGCTTATTTTATGACCATTTTTAGATAGTGAGGGTTTTGGGATCCTTTTTAGAGGACTTGGGATC